>JAPZIH010000250.1:0-32500 GCA_027410445.1 Discoglossus pictus
GGTGTATAATATCCCCAGGTGTTACTAGGTGTATAATATCCCCAGAGTTACTAGGTGTATAATATCCCTGGTTGTTACTAGGTGTATAATATCCCCGGGTGTTACTAGGTGTATAATATCTCCGGGTGTTACTAGGTGTATAATATCCCCAGAGTTACAAGGTGTATAATATCCCGGGTGTTACTAGGTGTATAATATCCCGGGTGTTACTAGGGGTATAATATCCCGGGTGTTACTAGGTGTATAATATCCCCGGGTGTTACTAGGTGTACAATATCCCCGGGTGTTACTAGGTGTATAATATCCCTGTGTGTTACTAGATGTATAATATCCCTGGGTGTTACTAGGTGTATAAAATCCCTGTGTGTTACTAGGTGTATAATATCCCCAGAGTTACTAGGTGTATAATATCCCTGGGTGTTACTAGGTGTATAATATCCCCGGGTGTTACTAGGTGTATAATATCCATGGGTGTTACTAGGTGTATAATATCCATGGGTGTTACTAGGTGTATAATATCCCCGGGTGTTACTAGGTGTATAATATCCATGGGTGTTACTAGGTGTATAATATCCCCGGGTGTTACTAGGTGTATAATATCCATGGGTGTTACTAGGTGTATAATATCCCGGGAGTTACTAGGTGTATAATATCCCCGGGTGTTACTAGGTGTATAATATCCCGGGTGTTACTAGGTGTATAATATCCCCGGGTGTTACTTGGTGTATAATATCCATGGGTGTTACTAGGTGTATAATATCCCTGGGTGTTACTAGGTGTATAATATCCCGGGTGTTACTAGGTGTATAATATCCCTAGAGTTACTAGGTGTATAATATCCCTGGGTGTTACTAGGTGTATAATATCCCCGGGTGTTACTAGGTGTATAATATCCCCGGGTGTTACTAGGTGTATAATATCCCTGTGTGTTACTAGGTGTATAATATCCCCTGGTGTTACTAGGTGTATAATATCCCCGGGTGTTACTAAGTGTAAAATATCCCTGTGTGTTACTAGGTGTATAATATACCTGGGTGTTACTAGGTGTATAATATCCCCGGGTGTTACTAGGTGTAAAATATCCATGGGTGTTACTAGGTGTATAATATCCCCTGGTGTTATTAGGTGTATAATATCCCGGGTGTTACTAGGTGTATAATATCCTTGGGTGTTACTAGGTGTATAATATCCCCGGGTGTTACTAGGTGTATAACATCCCTGTGTGTTACTAGGTGTATAATATCCCTGGGTGTTACTAGGTGTATAATATCCCCGGGTGTTACTAGGTGTATAATATCTCTGGGTGTTACTAGGTGTATAATATCCCCGGGTGTTACTAGGTGTATAATATCCCTGGGTGTTACTAGGTGTATAATATCCCTGGGTGTTACTAGGTGTATAATATCCCTGTGTGTTACTAGGTGTATAATATCCCTGAGTGTTACTAGGTGTATAATATCCCCGGGTGTTACTAGGTGTATAATATCCCTGTGTGTTACTAGGTGTGTAATATCCCTCGGTGTTACTAGGTGTATAATATCCCTCGGTGTTACTAGGTGTATAATATCCCCAGGTGTTACTAGGTGTATAATATCCCCAGAGTTACTAGGTGTATAATATCCCTGGTTGTTACTAGGTGTATAATATCCCTCGGTGTTACTAGGTGTATAATATCCCTCGGTGTTACTAGGTGTATAATATCCCCAGAGTTACAAGGTGTATAATATCCCGGGTGTTACTAGGTGTATAATATCCCGGGTGTTACTAGGGGTATAATATCCCGGGTGTTACTAGGTGTATAATATCCCCGGGTGTTACTAGGTGTACAATATCCCCGGGTGTTACTAGGTGTATAATATCCCTGTGTGTTACTAGATGTATAATATCCCTGGGTGTTACTAGGTGTATAAAATCCCTGTGTGTTACTAGGTGTATAATATCCCCAGAGTTACTAGGTGTATAATATCCCTGGGTGTTACTAGGTGTATAATATCCCCAGGTGTTACTAGGTGTATAATATCCATGGGTGTTACTAGGTGTATAATATCCATGGGTGTTACTAGGTGTATAATATCCCCGGGTGTTACTAGGTGTATAATATCCATGGGTGTTACTAGGTGTATAATATCCCCGGGTGTTACTAGGTGTATAATATCCATGGGTGTTACTAGGTGTATAATATCCCGGGAGTTACTAGGTGTATAATATCCCCGGGTGTTACTAGGTGTATAATATCCCGGGTGTTACTAGGTGTATAATATCCCCGGGTGTTACTTGGTGTATAATATCCATGGGTGTTACTAGGTGTATAATATCCCTGGGTGTTACTAGGTGTATAATATCCCGGGTGTTACTAGGTGTATAATATCCCTAGAGTTACTAGGTGTATAATATCCCTGGGTGTTACTAGGTGTATAATATCCCCGGGTGTTACTAGGTGCATAATATCCCGGGTGTTACTAGGTGTATAATATCCCCAGAGTTACTAGGTGTATAATATCCCTTGGTGTGACTAGGTGTATAATATCCCCGGGTGTTACTAGGTGTATAATATCCCCGTGTGTTACTAGGTGTATAATATCCCTGGGTGTTACTAGGTGTATAATATCCCCGGGAGTTACTAGGAGTATAATATCTCTGGGTGTTACTAGGTGTATAATATCCCGGGTGTTACTAGGTGTATAATATCCCGGGTGTTACTAGTTGTATAATATCCCCGGGTGTTACTAGGTGTATAATATCCCCCGATGTTACTAGGTGTATAATATCCCCGGGTGTTACTAGTTGTATAATATCCCCGGGTGTTACTAGGTGTATAATATCCCTGGGTGTTACTAGGTGTATAATATCCCTGTGTGTTACTAGGTGTATAATATCCCTGGGTGTTACTAGGTGTATAATATCCCTGGGTGTTTCTAGGTGTATAATATCCCTGTGTGTTACTAGGTGTATAATATCCCTGGGTGTTACTAGCTGTATAATATCCCCGGGTGTTACTAGATGTATAATATCCCCGGGTGTTACTAGGTGTATAATATCCCTGGGTGTTACTAGGTGTATAATATCCCTGTGTGTTACTAGGTGTATAATATCCCTGGGTGTTACTAGGTGTATAATATCTCGGGTGTTACTATGTGTATAATATCCCCGAGTGTTACTAGGTGTATAATATCCCTGGGTGTTACTAGGTGTATAATATCCCCGGGTGTTACTAGGTGTATAATATCCATGGGTGTTACTAGGTGTATAATATCCCTGGGTGTTACTAGGTGTATAATATCCCTGGGTGTTACTAGATGTATAATATCCCCGGGTGTTACTAGGTGTATAATATCCCTGGGTGTTACTAGGTGTATAATATCCCTGGGTGTTACTAGGTGTATACTATCCCCGGGTGTTACTAAGTGTATAATATCCCAGGTGTTACTAGGTGTATAATATCCCGGGTGTTACTAGGTGTATAATATCCCCTGGTGTTACTAGGTGTATAATATCCCCGGGTGTTACTAGGTGTATAATATCCCTGTGTGTTACTAGGTGTATAATATCCCTGAGTGTTACTAGATGTATAATATCCCCGGGTGTTACTAGGTGTATAATATCCCTGTGTGTTACTAGGTGTATAATATCCCTGGGTGTTACTAGGTGTATAATATCCCTGTGTGTTACTAGGTGTATAGTATCCCTGGGTGTTACTAGGTGTATAATATCCCCGGGTGTTGCTAGGTGTATAATATCCCTGTGTGTTACTAGGTGTATAATATCCCTCGGTGTTACTAGATGTATAATATCCCCGGGTGTTACTAGGTGTATAATATCCCCGGGTGTTACTAGGTGTATAATATCCCCCGGTGTTACTAGGTGTATAATATCCCCGGGTGTTACTAGGTGTATAATATCCCCGGGTGTTACTAGGTGTATAATATCCCTGTGTGTTACTAGGTGTATAATATCCCTCGGTGTTACTAGGTGTATAATATCCCCGGGTGTTACTAGGGGTATAATATCCCCGGGTGTTACTAGGGGTATAATATCCCCGGGTGTTACTAGGGGTATAATATCCCCGGGTGTTACTAGGTGTATAATATCACCGGGTGTTACTAGGTGTATAATATCCCGGGTGTTACTAGGTGTATAATATCCCCCTGTGTTACTAGGTGTATAATATCCCCGGGTGTTACTAGGTGTATAATATCCCCGGGTGTTACTAGGTGTATAATATCCCTGGGTGTTACTAGGTGTATACTATCCCAGGGGGTTACTAGATGTATAATATCCCCGGGTGTTACTAGGTGTATAATATCCCTGGGTGTTACTAGATGTATAATATCCCCGGGTGTTACTAGGTGTATAATATCCCTGGGTGTTACTAGGTGTATAATATCCCCGGGTGTTACTAGGTGTATAATATCCCAGGGTGTTACTAGGTGTATAATATCCCTCGGTGTTACTAGATGTATGATATCCCCGGTTGTTACTAGGTGTATAATATCCCGTGTGTTACTAGGTGTATAATATCCCCGGGTGTTACTAGGTGTATAATATCCCAGGGTGTTACTAGGTGTATAATATCCCTCGGTGTTACTAGATGTATGATATCCCCGGGTGTTACTAGGTGTATAATATCCCAGGGTGTTACTAGGTGTATAATATCCCCGGGTGTTACTAGGTGTATAATATCCCCGGGTGTTACTAGGTGTATAATATCCCAGGGTGTTACTAGGTGTATAATATCCCTCGGTGTTACTAGATGTATAATATCCCCGGGTGTTACTAGGTGTATAATATCCCTGGGTGTTACTAGGTGTATAATATCCCCGGGTGTTACTAGGTGTATAATATCCCAGGGTGTTACTAGGTGTATAATATCCCTGGGTGTTACTAGGTGTATAATATCCCCGGAGTTACTAGGTGTATAACATCCCCGGGTGTTACTAGGTGTATAATATCCCCGGGTGTTACTAGGTGTATACTATCCCCGGGTGTTACTAAGTGTATACTATCCCCGGGTGTTACTAGATGTATAATATCCCAGGTGTTACTAGGTGTATAATATCCCGGGTGTTACTAGGTGTATAATATCCCCGGGTGTTACTAGGTGTATAATATCCCCGGGTGTTACTAGGTGTATAATATCCCTGTGTGTTACTAGGTGTATAATATCCCTGGGTGTTACTAGGTGTATAATATCCCTGTGTGTTACTAGGTGTATAGTATCCCTGGGTGTTACTAGGTGTATAATATCCCCGGGTGTTACTGGGTGTATAATATCCCGGGTGTTACTAGGTGTATAATATCCCCAGGTGTTACTAGGTGTATAATATCTCTGGGTGTTACTAGGTGTATAATATCCCTGTGTGTTACTAGGTGTATAATATCCCTGGGTGTTACTAGGTGTATAATATCCCCGGGTGTTACTAGGTGTATAATATCCCCGGGTGTTACTAGGTGTATAATATCCCCCGGTGTTACTAGGTGTATAATATCCCCGGGTGTTACTAGGTGTATAATATCCCAGAGTGTTACTAGGTGTATAATATCCCTGTGTGTTACTAGGTGTATAATATCCCTCGGTGTTACTAGGTGTATAATATCCCCGGGTGTTAATAGGGATATAATATCACCGGGTGTTACTAGGTGTATAATATCCCGGGTGTTACTAGGTGTATAATATCCCCCGGTGTTACTAGGTGTATAATATCCCCGGGTGTTACTAGGTGTATAATATCCCCGGGTGTTACTAGGTGTATAATATCCTCGGGTGTTACTAGGTGTATAATATCCTGGGTGTTACTAGGTGTATAATATCCCCGGGTGTTACTAGGTGTATAATATCCCCGGTGTTACTAGGTGTATAATATCCCTGGGTGTTACTAGGTGTATAATATCCCCGGGTGTTACTAGGTGTACAATATCCCTGGGTGTTACTAGGTGTATAATATCCCTCGGTGTTACTAGGTGTATAATATCCCCGGGTGTTACTAGGGGTATAATATCCCCGGGTGTTACTAGGGGTATAATATCCCCGGGTGTTACTAGGTGTATAATATCACCGGGTGTTACTAGGTGTATAATATCCCGGGTGTTACTAGGTGTATAATATCCCCCTGTGTTACTAGGTGTATAATATCCCCGGGTGTTACTAGGTGTATAATATCCCCGGGTGTTACTAGGTGTATAATATCCCTGGGTGTTACTAGGTGTATACTATCCCAGGGGGTTACTAGATGTATAATATCCCCGGGTGTTACTAGGTGTATAATATCCCTGGGTGTTACTAGATGTATAATATCCCCGGGTGTTACTAGGTGTATAATATCCCTGGGTGTTACTAGGTGTATAATATCCCCGGGTGTTACTAGGTGTATAATATCCCAGGGTGTTACTAGGTGTATAATATCCCTCGGTGTTACTAGATGTATGATATCCCCGGTTGTTACTAGGTGTATAATATCCCGTGTGTTACTAGGTGTATAATATCCCCGGGTGTTACTAGGTGTATAATATCCCAGGGTGTTACTAGGTGTATAATATCCCTCGGTGTTACTAGATGTATGATATCCCCGGGTGTTACTAGGTGTATAATATCCCAGGGTGTTACTAGGTGTATAATATCCCCGGGTGTTACTAGGTGTATAATATCCCCGGGTGTTACTAGGTGTATAATATCCCAGGGTGTTACTAGGTGTATAATATCCCTCGGTGTTACTAGATGTATAATATCCCCGGGTGTTACTAGGTGTATAATATCCCTGGGTGTTACTAGGTGTATAATATCCCCGGGTGTTACTAGGTGTATAATATCCCAGGGTGTTACTGGGTGTATAATATCCCTGGGTGTTACTAGGTGTATGATATCCCCGGAGTTACTAGGTGTATAACATCCCCGGGTGTTACTAGGTGTATAATATCCCCGGGTGTTACTAGGTGTATACTATCCCCGGGTGTTACTAAGTGTATACTATCCCCGGGTGTTACTAGATGTATAATATCCCAGGTGTTACTAGGTGTATAATATCCCGGGTGTTACTAGGTGTATAATATCCCCTGGTGTTACTAGGTGTATAATATCCCCGGGTGTTACTAGGTGTATAATATCCCTGTGTGTTACTAGGTGTATAATATCCCTGGGTGTTACTAGGTGTATAATATCCCTGTGTGTTACTAGGTGTATAGTATCCCTGGGTGTTACTAGGTGTATAATATCCCCGGGTGTTACTGGGTGTATAATATCCCGGGTGTTACTAGGTGTATAATATCCCCAGGTGTTACTAGGTGTATAATATCTCTGGGTGTTACTAGGTGTATAATATCCCTGTGTGTTACTAGGTGTATAATATCCCTCGGTGTTACTAGATGTATAATATCCCCGGGTGTTACTAGGTGTATAATATCCCCGGGTGTTACTAGGTGTATAATATCCCCCGGTGTTACTAGGTGTATAATATCCCCGGGTGTTACTAGGTGTATAATATCCCAGAGTGTTACTAGGTGTATAATATCCCTGTGTGTTACTAGGTGTATAATATCCCTCGGTGTTACTAGGTGTATAATATCCCCGGGTGTTAATAGGGATATAATATCACCGGGTGTTACTAGGTGTATAATATCCCGGGTGTTACTAGGTGTATAATATCCCCCGGTGTTACTAGGTGTATAATATCCCCGGGTGTTACTAGGTGTATAATATCCCCGGGTGTTACTAGGTGTATAATATCCTCGGGTGTTACTAGGTGTATAATATCCTGGGTGTTACTAGGTGTATAATATCCCCGGGTGTTACTAGGTGTATAATATCCCCGGTGTTACTAGGTGTATAATATCCCTGGGTGTTACTAGGTGTATAATATCCCCGGGTGTTACTAGGTGTACAATATCCCTGGGTGTTACTAGGTGTATAATATCCCCGGGTGTTACTAGGTGTATAATATCCCTGTGTGTTACTAGGTGTATAATATCCATCGGTGTTACTAGGTGTATAATATCCCTTGGTGTTACTAGATGTATAATATCCCCGGGTGTTACTAGGTGTATAATATCCCTGGAGTTACTAGGTGTATAATATCCCTGTGTGTTACTAGGTGTATAATATCCCTGTGTGTTACTAGGTGTATAATATCCCCCGGTGTTACTAGATGTATAATATCCCCGGGTGTTACTAGGTGTATAATATCCCTCGGTGTTACTAGGTGTATAATATCCCCGAGTGTTACTAGGTGTATAATATCCCCAGGTGTTACTAGGGGTATAATATCCCCGGTGTTACTAGGTGTATAATATCCCCGGGTGTTAAAAGGTGTATAATATCCCCGGGTGTTACTAGGTGTATAATATCCCTGTGTGTTACTAGGTGTATAATATCCCTGGGTGTTACTAGGTGTATAATATCCCTCGGTGTTACTAGGTGTATAATATCCCTGTGTGTTACTAGGTGTATAGTATCCCTGGGTGTTACTAGGTGTATAATATCCCTGTGTGTTACTAGGTGTATAATATCCCTGGGTGTTACTAGGTGTATAATATCCCGGGTGTTACTAGGTGTATAATATCCCGGGTGTTACTAGTTGTATAATATCCCCGGGTGTTACTAGATGTATAATATCCCCAGGTGTTACTAGGTGTATAATATCCCTGGGTGTTACTAGGTGTATACTATTCCTGAGTGTTACTAGGTGTATAATATCCCCGGGTGTTACTAGGTGTATAATATCCCTGTGTGTTACTAGGTGTATAATATCCCTGTGTGTTACTAGGTGTATAATATCCCTGGGTGTTACTAGGTGTATAATATCCCCGGGTGTTACTAGGTGTATAATATCCCCGGGTGTTACTAGGTGTATAATATCCCCGGGTGTTACTAGGTGTATAATATCCCTGGGTGGTACTAGGTGTATACTATCCCCGGGTGTTACTAGATGTATAATATCCCCGGGTGTTACTAGGTGTATAATATCCCCGGGTGTTACTAGGTGTATAATATCCCCGGGTGTTACTAGGTGTATAATATCCCTGGGTGTTACTAGGTGTATACTATCCCCGGGTGTTACTAGATGTATAATATCCCTGGGTGTTACTAGGTGTATAATATCCCTGGGTGTTACTAGGTGTATAATATCCCTGGGTGTTACTAGGTGTATACTATCCCCGGGTGTTACTAGGTGTATACTATCCCCGGGTGTTACTAGATGTATAATATCCAAGGTGTTACTAGGTGTATAATATCCCGGGTGTTACTAGGTGTATAATATCCCCTGGTGTTACTAGGTGTATAATATCCCCGGGTGTTACTAGGTGTATAATATCCCTGTGTGTTACTAGGTGTATAATATCCCTGGGTGTTACTAGGTGTATAATATCCCTCGGTGTTACTAGATGTATAATATCCCCCGGTGTTACTAGGTGTATAATATCCCCGGGTGTTACTAGGTGTATAATATCCCCGGGTGTTACTGGGTGTATAATATCCCCCGGTGTTACTAGGTGTATAATATCCCCGGGTGTTACTAGGTGTATAATATCCCCGGGTGTTACTAGGTGTATAATATCCCTGTGTGTTACTAGGTGTATAATATCCCTCGGTGTTACTAGGTGTATAATATCCCCGGGTGTTACTAGGGGTATAATATCACCGGGTGTTACTAGGTGTATAATATCCCGGGTGTTACTAGGTGTATAATATCCCCCGGTGTTACTAGGTGTATAATATCCCCGGGTGTTACTAGGTGTATAATATCCCCGGGTGTTACTAGGTGTATAATATCCTCGGGTGTTACTAGGTGTATAATATCCCCGGGTGTTACTAGGTGTATAATATCCCCGGGTGTTACTAGGTGTATAATATCCCCGGTGTTACTAGGTGTATAATATCCCTGGGGGCTACTAGGTGTATAATATCCCGGGTGTTACTAGGTGTATAATATCCCCGGGTGTTACTAGGGGTATAATATCCCCGGGTGTTACTAGGTGTATAATATCCCCGGGTGTTACTAGGTGTTTAATATCCCCGGGTGTTAATAGGTGTATAATATCCCCGGGTGTTACTAGGGGTATAATATCCCCGGGTGTTACTAGGGGTATAATATCCCCGGGTGTTACTAGGGGTATAATATCCCCGGGTGTTACTAGGTGTATAATATCCCCGGGTGTTACTAGGGGTATAATATCCCTGGGGGTTACTAGGTGTATAATATCCCGGGTGATACTAGGTGTATAATATCCCCGGGTGTTACTAGGGGTATAATATCCCCGGGTGTTACTAGGTGTATAATATCCCCGGGTGTTACTAGGTGTTTAATATCCCCGGGTGTTAATAGGTGTATAATATCCCCGGGTGTTACTAGGGGTATAATATCCCCGGGTGTTACTAGGTGTATAATATCCCCGGGTGTTACTAGGGGTATAATATCCCCGGGTGTTACTAGGTGTATAATATCCCCGGGTGTTAATAGGTGTATAATATCCCCGGGTGTTACTAGGTGTATAATATCCCCGGTGTTACTAGGTGTATAATATCCCTGGGTGTTACTAGGTGTATAATATCCCCGGGTGTTACTAGGTGTACAATATCCCTGGGTGTTACTAGGTGTATAATATCCCCGGGTGTTACTAGGTGTATAATATCCCTGTGTGTTACTAGGTGTATAATATCCCTCGGTGTTACTAGGTGTATAATATCCCTTGGTGTTACTAGATGTATAATATCCCCGGGTGTTACTAGGTGTATAATATCCCTCGGTGTTACTAGGTGTATAATATCCCTGTGTGTTACTAGGTGTATAATATCCCCAGGTGTTACTAGGTGTATAATATCCCTGGAGTTACTAGGTGTATAATATCCCTGGGTGTTACTAGGTGTATAATATCCCCGGGTGTTACTAGGTGTATAATATCCCTGTGTGTTACTAGGTGTATGATATCCCTGTGTGTTACTAGGTGTATAATATCCCTGTGTGTTACTAGGTGTATAATATCCCTGTGTCTTACTAGGTGTATAATATCCCTGTGTGTTACTAGATGTATAATATCCCGGGTGTTACTAGGGGTATAATATCCCGGGTGTTACTAGGTGTATAATATCACTGGTGTTACTAGGTGTATAATATCACCGGGTGTTACTAGGTGTATAATATCCCGTGTGTTACTAGGTGTATAATATCCCCGGTGTTACTAGGTGTATAATATCCCCGGGTGTTACTAGGTGTATAATATCCCTCGGTGTTACTAGGTGTATAATATCCCCGTGTTTTACTAGGTGTATAATATCCCCGGGTGTTACTAGGTGTATAATATCCCCGGGTGTTACTAGGTGTATAATATCCCCGGGTGTTACTAGGGGTATAATATCCCGGGTGTTACTAGGTGTATAATATCCCTGGGTGTTACTGGGTGTATAATATCCCCGGGTGTTACTAGGTGTATAATATCCCCGGGTGTTACTAGGTGTATAATATCCCCTGGTGTTACTAGGTGTATAATATCCCTGTGTGTTACTAGGTGTATAATATCACCGGGTGTTACTAGGTGTATAATATCCCTCGGTGTTACTAGATGTATAATATCCGGGTGTTACTAGGTGTATAATATCCCGGGTGTTACTAGGTGTATAATATCACTGGTGTTACTAGGTGTATAATATCCCGTGTGTTACTAGGTGTATAATATCCCCGGTGTTACTAGGTGTATAATATCCCCGGGTGTTACTAGGTGTATAATATCCCTCGGTGTTACTAGGTGTATAATATCCCCGGGTGTTACTAGGTGTATAATATCCCGGGTGTTACTAGGTGTATAATATCACTGGTGTTACTAGGTGTATAATATCCCGTGTGTTACTAGGTGTATAATATCCCGGGTGTTACTAGGTGTATAATATCCCTGGGTGTTACTAGGTGTATAATATCCCGGGTGTTACTAGGTGTATAATATACCCGGGTGTTACTAGGTGTATAATATCCCGGGTGTTACTAGGTGTATAATATCCCCGGGTGTTACTAGGTGTATAATATCCCTGTGTGTTACTAGGTGTATAATATCCCGGGTGTTACTAGGTGTATAATATCCCTGGGTTTTACTAGGTGTATAATATCCCCGGGTGTTACTAGGTGTATAATATCACTGGTGTTACTAGGTGTATAATATCCCCGGGTGTTACTAGGTGTATAATATCCCTGGGTGTTACTAGGTGTATAATATCCCTGTGTGTTACTAGGTGTATAATATCCCTCGGTGTTACTAGGTGTATAATATCCCGGGTGTTACTAGGTGTATAATATCCCTGGGTGTTACTAGGTGTATAATATCCCGGGTGTTACTATGTGTATAATATCCCCGGGTGTTACTAGGTGTATAATATCCCCCGGTGTTACTAGGTGTATACTATCCCCCGGTGTTACTAGGTGTATAATATCCCGGGTGTTACTAGGTGTATAATATCCCGTGTGTTACTAGGTGTATAATATCCCGGGTGTTACTAGGTGTATAATATCCCCCGGTGTTACTAGGTGTATACTATCCCCCGGTGTTACTAGGTGTATAATATCCCGGGTGTTACTAGGTGTATAATATCCCGTGTGTTACTAGGTGTATAATATCCCGGGTGTTACTAGGTGTATAATATCCCTCGGTGTTACTAGATGTATAATATCCCCGGGTGTTACTAGGTGTATAATATCCCTGGGTGTTACTAGGTGTATAATATCCCTGTGTGTTACTAGGTGTATAATATCCCTCGGTGTTACTAGGTGTATAATATCCCGGGTGTTACTAGGTGTATAATATCCCCCGGTGTTACTAGGTGTATACTATCCCCCGGTGTTACTAGGTGTATAATATCCCGTGTGTTACTAGGTGTATAATATCCCCGGTGTTACTAGGTGTATAATATCCCCGGGTGTTACTAGGTGTATAATATCCCTGGGTGTTACTAGGTGTATAATATCCCTCGGTGTTACTAGGTGTATAATATCCCGGGTGTTACTAGGTGTATAATATCCCCCGGTGTTACTAGGTGTATAATATCCCTCGGTGTTACTAGGGGTATAATATCCCCGGGTGTTACTAGGTGTATAATATCCCCCGGTGTTACTAGGTGTATAATATCCCCCGGTGTTACTAGGTGTATAATATCCCGGGTGTTACTAGGTGTATAATATCCCGTGTGTTACTAGGTGTATAATATCCCCGGTGTTACTAGGTGTATAATATCCCCGGGTGTTACTAGGTGTATAGTATCCCCAGAGTTACTAGGTGTAAGCTCTGTATGTACTGCCTAAATCATATAAATAGTCCCTGTATGGGTCTACCCCCTGTATATTACTAAGTGATGGTGTTTCTTTGGTCTCACTGTGTGGGATTTAAAGATTTAAAATTAGGATTCAAATAAAATATAAATGTGGGTGCAGCCGCTGACCCCAGGACTCATGACCCGACCCCTCCACGTTATATCAATTAATTATATGACTCATTAAATCCTATTTCTGATCAGTCACTTCCCTCTCGGTTTGTATTTACCTCGTTATATTTTAGTAACTTAATGACTGAAACTGATTCTTTTCTTTGAGGAAGATGAGAAGGGAAATTTTAGGTTTCAAATAAAACGAAACTTAGAGAATTGCTGTGAAAATGGCCGTTTGGGGCAATCCTTTCATATTCCTGCCATTACCGGCTGCAACTTCTTCCCAATTCTTGTTTTAAGAATGTACAAAATAATGAATAATTATGTGAACTAGTTATTATTATATACATTTATTATTAATATACCGTTACCTCATATTGACATATATTTTATTATAAAACCTAAAGAAAATAATTCTAACTTGTTTTATAAACATTAAAGAAAAATAACAGTCTGTGTAGTGATTCAAACCCAAGACCTTGAGCACCACAGTCTGCAGTCTATGCTATCTGATCAGCTGGGCCACTGCCTCATTCAAAGCTTCTACACCTGATTCTAATTAATATTCATTAGCACAGCACAGGGCCGGACTTTTATTTGGAATTTAATAAATTCAGCACCAATTTTATAAAGGAAAACACCTTTTCCACACACTTTTTTACCCTCTATCTGGGACTTTAAGTAAAATACCATAACAGAGTCATTATACAGTGTCAGTCCGGTGGTGTCTTATAGTAATTCCAAGTGTAATACACAAATGTATCTAATAGTCGCTGAAGTGTATTTACTAGATACCTCCAAGGAATGCATGGAAGAAAAGAAAATAAGTCATCTTATTGCTGCTATTCTCCCCGTCCAAGGCAGTGTTACTCCCTCCTAGAAAAGGCAAAAACAACGTCCCTCAATGTTATCATGCAGTCAGGCCATTTTCTCTACCCCTATTATCCTTATGTAGAGCTACAAATTGCCATGTTGAGCCATACAACACTTGCACAAAGAATACCAAATATCTCAGGAACGTCCTGTCTGTGAATATGTGCAGAGAGTTTTCAGGCTTTTTATGATGAATTTAGCTTCTTATTGGGGTGAGAGGTCCCTTTAATAGATTTATTTGGTCTCATTGTGTACTGTGGGGGAGGTAAAGGACAGAATTTAAATAAAATATAAATGCTGGTGCGACCCCTGACCCCTTGACTCGGACCTGACCCCACACGTTATATTAACCCTATTTCTCTGTTTGTATTCACCTGACGCCCCGAAGCAGCTCGTTATATTTTAGTAGATTAATGCCTAAAACGGGAAATTTCTGGGTGACACTCGATGAGTTAAGACTAATTAATTAAAATGTTAATTAACTATTATATTAATTATTAATTAAATAAAAATGTACATATAATAAAATATTTAGAGCCTGTTTTTTTTAATGTGGGATTTCCCTTTAACCTGACAGAGGAGGGTCCGGATATGATCCATAATAGGCTGGTCCCATAGGATGACATTTAACACAAGGTCTCCAAGGAGTCTACCAGCTTCTCATCTTAGTAGATAGCTTCTCAACACAGAGGGCTATGACGCTCATTTGGATACAACCTTAGTAGATATTGCCCTCTGTGCTGAGAAGCTGATGCTCATTTGGATACAACCTTAGTAGATATAGCCCTCTGTGTTGAGAGGCTGACACTCATTTGGATACAACCTTAGTAGATATAGCCCTCTGTGTTGAGAGGCTGACGCTCATTTGGATACAACCTTAGTAGAAATAGCCCTCTGTGCTGAGAAGCTGACGCTCATTTGGATACAACCTTAGTAGATACAGCCCTCTGTGTTGAGAAGCTGACGCTCATTTGGATACAACCTTAGTAGATATAGCCCTCTGTGCTGAGAAGCTGATGCTCATTTGGATACAACCTTAGTAGATATAGCCCTCTGTGTTGAGAAGCTGACGCTCATTTGGATACAACCTTAGTAGATATAGCCCTCTGTGTTGAGAAGCTGACGCTCATTTGGATACAACCTTAGTAGATATAGCCCTCTGTGTTGAGAGTCTGACGCTCATTTGGATACAACCTTAGTAGATATAGCCCTCTGTGTTGAGAAGCTGACACTCATTTGGATACAACCTTAGTAGATATAGCCCTCTGTGCTGAGAAGCTGACGCTCATTTGGATACAACCTTAGTAGATATAGCCCTCTGTGCTGAGAAGCTGACGCTCATTTGCATACAACCTTAGTAGATATAGCCCTCTGTGTTTGTATCCATGAGTGTCCGGAGAGGTCATTAATGACCCAGAACATAAAACAATTCTATTTCTATATAAATTCAGCAAAATGATGAAACGGGAATTATTTGGTGATTTTTTTCCTCTCCTTTATGAGTCGTTAGCGCTAACGAGGTGATTATCTTATTGTCTGATCTGGACTCCCAGGACAGGTCATCATGAAAGTGTCACAGAGAAGCTGTACAAAGTATAACATTGACCATGACAAGGGGCCAGATCTACTAAAGCTTGCCGCGAGCATCTCGTTCACAATACAGGGCGGCCTTATTATAATGAGATGCACATATTTCTCTAACTCTCCGCCCACTTTTGTAGTTCTGCGCAATCAGTACCGGCTGCTGTTGTAAATGAGCATGTGCGGCAGGAGTGCAGCAAACAATTCTTATTATAATACAAACCACCAGCAAAGAGACTCATTTACTGCACCAGTAATGTATATTATAATAGGAACCACCAGCAAAGAGACTCATTTACTGCACCAGTAATGTGTATTATAATAGGAACCACCAGCAAAGAGAGACTCATTTACTGCACCAGTAATGTGTATTATAATAGGAACCACCAGCAAAGAGACTCATTTACTGCACCAGTAATGTGTATTATAATAGGAACCACCAGCAAAGAGAGACTCATTTACTGCACCAGTAATGTGTATTATAATAGGAACCACCAGCAAAGAGAGACTCATTTACTGCACCAGTAATGTGTATTATAATAGGAACCACCAGCAAAGAGAGACTCATTTACTGCACCAGTAATGTATATTATAATAGGAACCACCAGCAAAGAGACTCATTTACTGCACCAGTAATGTGTATTATAATAGGAACCACCAGCAAAGAGAGACTCATTTACTGCACCTGTAATGTGTATTATAATAGGAACCACCAGCAAAGAGAGACTCATTTACTGCACCAGTAATGTGTATTATAATAGGAACCACCAGCAAAGAGAGACTCATTTACTGCACCAGTAATGTGTATTATAATAGGAACCACCGGCGAAGAGACTCATTTACTGAACCAGTAATGTGTATTATAATAGGAACCACCCGCAAAGAGAGACTCATTTACTGCACCAGTAATGTGTATTATAATAGGAACCACCAGCAAAGAGACTAATTTACTGCACCAGTAATGTGTATTATAATAGGAACCACCAGCAAAGAGAGACTCATTTACTGGGCCGGTAATGTGTATTATAATAGGAACCACCAGCAAAGAGACTCATTTACTGCACCAGTAATGTGTATTATAATAGGAACCACCAGCAAAGAGAGACTCATTTACTGCCCCAGTAAAGTGTATTATAATAGGAACCACCAGCAAAGAGAGACTCATTTACTGCACCAGTAATGTGTATTATAATAGGAACCACCAGCAAAGAGAGACTCATTTACTGCACCAGTAATGTGTATTATAATAGGAACCACCAGCAAAGAGAGACTCATTTACTGCACCAGTAATGTATATTATAATAGGAACCACCAGCAAAGAGACTCATTTACTGCACCAGTAATGTGTATTATAATAGGAACCACCAGCAAAGAGAGACTCATTTACTGCACCTGTAATGTGTATTATAATAGGAACCACCAGCAAAGAGAGACTCATTTACTGCACCAGTAATGTGTATTATAATAGGAACCACCAGCAAAGAGAGACTCATTTACTGCACCAGTAATGTGTATTATAATAGGAACCACCGGCGAAGAGACTCATTTACTGAACCAGTAATGTGTATTATAATAGGAACCACCCGCAAAGAGAGACTCATTTACTGCACCAGTAATGTGTATTATAATAGGAACCACCAGCAAAGAGACTAATTTACTGCACCAGTAATGTGTATTATAATAGGAACCACCAGCAAAGAGAGACTCATTTACTGGGCCGGTAATGTGTATTATAATAGGAACCACCAGCAAAGAGACTCATTTACTGCACCAGTAATGTGTATTATAATAGGAACCACCAGCAAAGAGAGACTCATTTACTGCCCCAGTAAAGTGTATTATAATAGGAACCACCAGCAAAGAGAGACTCATTTACTGCACCAGTAATGTGTATTATAATAGGAACCACCAGCAAAGAGAGACTCATTTACTGCACCAGTAATGTGTATTATAATAGGAACCCCCAACAAAGAGAGACTCATTTACTGCACCAGTAATGTGTATTATAATAAGAACCACCACCAAAGAGAGACTAATTTACTGCACCAGTAATGTGTATTATAATAGGAACCACCAGCAAAGAGAGACTCATTTACTGCACCAGTAATGTGTATTATAATAGGAACCCCCAGGAAAGAGAGACTCATTTACTGCACCAGTAATGTGTATTATAATAGGAACCACCAGCAAAGAGAGACTCATTTACTGCACCAGTAATGTGTATTATAATAGGAACCACCAGTTAAGAGAGACTCATTTACTGCACCAGTAATGTGTATTATAATAGGATTCACCAGCAAAGAGACTCATTTACTTCACCAGTAATGTGTATTATAATAGGAACCACCAGCAAAGAGAGACTCATTTACTGCACCAGTAATGTGTATTATAATAGGAACCACCAGTTAAGAGAGACTCATTTACTGCACCAGTAATGTGTATTATAATAGGAACCACCAGCAAAGAGACTCATTTACTGCACCAGTAATGTGTATTATAATAGGAACCACCAGCAAAGAGACTGATTTACTTCACCAGTAATGTGTATTATAATAGGAACCACCAGCAAAGAGAGGCTCATTTACTGCACCAGTAATGTGTATTATAATAGGAAACACCAGCAAAGAGAGACTCATTTACTGCGCCAGTAATGTGTATTATAATAGGAACCACCAGCAAAGAGAGACTCATTTACTGCACCAGTAATGTGTATTATAATAGGAACCACCAGCAAAGAGAGACTCATTTACTGCACCAGTAATGTGTATTATAATAGGAACCACCAGCAAAGAGACTCATTTACTGCACCAGTAATGTGTATTATAATAGGAACCCCCAACAAAGAGAGACTCATTTACTGCACCAGTAATGTGTATTATAATAGGAACCACCACCAAAGAGAGACTAATTTACTGCACCAGTAATGTGTATTATAATAGGAACCACCAGCAAAGAGAGACTCATTTACTGCACCAGTAATGTGTATTATAATAGGAACCACCAGCAAAGAGAGACTCATTTACTGCACCAGTAATGTGTATTATAATAGGAACCACCAGCAAAGAGAGACTCATTTACTGCACCAGTAATGTGTATTATAATAGGAACCACCAGCAAAGAGACTCATTTACTGCACCAGTAATGTGTATTATAATAGGAACCACCAGCAAAGAGAGACTCATTTACTGCACCAGTAATGTGTATTATAATAGGAACCACCAGCAAAGAGACTCATTTACTGCACCAGTTATTTTTTATAATAGGAACCACCAGCAAAGAGAGACTCATTTACTGCACCAGTAATGTGTATTATAATAGGAACCCCCAGGAAAGAGAGACTCATTTACTGCACCAGTAATGTGTATTATAATAGGAACCACCAGCAAAGAGAGACTCATTTACTGCACCAGTAATGTGTATTATAATAGGAACCACCAGTTAAGAGAGACTCATTTACTGCACCAGTAATGTGTATTATAATAGGAACCACCAGCAAAGAGACTCATTTACTTCACCAGTAATGTGTATTATAATAGGAACCACCAGCAAAGAGAGGCTCATTTACTGCACCAGTAATGTGTATTATAATAGGAACCACCAGCAAAGAGAGACTCATTTACTGCACCAGTAATGTGTATTATAATAGGAACCACCAGTTAAGAGAGACTCATTTACTGCACCAGTAATGTGTATTATAATAGGAACCACCAGCAAAGAGACTCATTTACTGCACCAGTAATGTGTATTATAATAGGAACCACCAGCAAAGAGACTGATTTACTTCACCAGTAATGTGTATTATAATAGGAACCACCAGCAAAGAGAGGCTCATTTACTGCACCAGTAATGTGTATTATAATAGGAAACACCAGCAAAGAGAGACTCATTTACTGCGCCAGTAATGTGTATTATAATAGGAACCACCAGCAAAGAGAGACTCATTTACTGCACCAGTAATGTGTATTATAATAGGAACCACCAGCAAAGAGAGACTCATTTACTGCACCAGTAATGTGTATTATAATAGGAACCACCAGCAAAGAGACTCATTTACTGCACCAGTAATGTGTATTATAATAGGAACCCCCAACAAAGAGAGACTCATTTACTGCACCAGTAATGTGTATTATAATAGGAACCACCACCAAAGAGAGACTAATTTACTGCACCAGTAATGTGTATTATAATAGGAACCACCAGCAAAGAGAGACTCATTTACTGCACCAGTAATGTGTATTATAATAGGAACCACCAGCAAAGAGAGACTCATTTACTGCACCAGTAATGTGTATTATAATAGGAACCACCAGCAAAGAGAGACTCATTTACTGCACCAGTAATGTGTATTATAATAGGAACCACCAGCAAAGAGACTCATTTACTGCACCAGTAATGTGTATTATAATAGGAACCACCAGCAAAGAGAGACTCATTTACTGCACCAGTAATGTGTATTATAATAGGAACCACCAGCAAAGAGACTCATTTACTGCACCAGTTATGTTTTATAATAGGAACCACCAGCAAAGAGAGACTCATTTACTGCACCAGTAATGTGTATTATAATAGGAACCCCCAGGAAAGAGAGACTCATTTACTGCACCAGTAATGTGTATTATAATAGGAACCACCAGCAAAGAGAGACTCATTTACTGCACCAGTAATGTGTATTATAATAGGAACCACCAGTTAAGAGAGACTCATTTACTGCACCAGTAATGTGTATTATAATAGGAACCACCAGCAAAGAGACTCATTTACTTCACCAGTAATGTGTATTATAATAGGGACCACCAGCAAAGAGAGACTCATTTACTGCACCAGTAATGTGTATTATAATAGGAACCACCAGTTAAGAGAGACTCATTTACTGCACCAGTAATGTGTATTTTAATAGGAAACACCAGCAAAGAGACTCATTTACTGCACCAGTAATGTGTATTATAATAGGAACCACCAGCAAAGAGACTCATTTACTTCACCAGTAATGTGTATTATAATAGGAACCACCAGCAAAGAGAGGCTCATTTACTGCACCAGTAATGTGTATTATAATAGGAAACACCAGCAAAGAGAGACTCATTTACTGCGCCAGTAATGTGTATTATAATAGGAACCACCAGCAAAGAGAGACTCATTTACTGCACCAGTAATGTGTATTATAATAGGAACCACCAGCAAAGAGAGACTCATTTACTGCGCCAGTAATGTGTATTATAATAGGAACCACCAGCAAAGAGACTCATTTACTGCACCAGTAATGTGTATTATAATAGGAACCACCAGCAAAGAGACTCATTTACTGCACCAGTAATGTGTATTATAATAGGAACCACCAGCAAAGATAGACTCATTTACTGCACCAGTAATGTGTATTATAATAGGAACCACCAGCAAAGAGAAACTCATTTACTGCACAAGTAATTTGTATTATAATAGGAACCACCAGCAAAGAGACTCATTTACTGCACCAGTAATGTGTATTATAATAGGAACCACCAGCAAAGAGAGACTCATTTACTGCACCAGTAATGTGTATTATAATAGGAACCACCAGCAAAGAGAGACTCATTTACTGCACCAGTAATGTGTATTATAATAGGAACAAATAGCTGATGTAATAATGCAATATGCAGATAATTTGTATTATAACATAAGTGTGACTAGGAATAAATAATGTACAGATGCAGATGATGTGGGCTCTAATACGGGGTGAATGCACTGAGATAATGTTCATTGTTTGTATTATAATATAATAATTCCATAATATGCAAATTATTTGTGTCATAATACAGTGTGTATATATAATATATGCTGAATATATGTGATATAAGACAAGATAATATTATTATAATGTGAATATAATATGCATATGATTTGCATACAAGGTGGATGTAATAAGACAATATAAATTTGCTGATTTTTGTATTATAGTACAAAGTGAATATGGCAGTATACACATTGTTATTGGGGGTCATTAGATCATACCGTATTGGTCCGAATATAAGCCGCACCTTTTTTTCCGATTTTTGAGCTTGCGAGTTACGGGTGCAGCTTATATTTGCGACCGTAAAATTACTGCCGATTTACGCGATTGCGAGTTACATGTGCGGCTTATATTCGCGACCAATACGGTATATACACCCACACATGTCCCTAATTCATTCAAAGTTACCCGTGAGGGTGATGACGTCTCCCAGAGTTAGAGGCATTAGTTCATATATGGCTGCCCCTTCCATCTACTCTACAGAGCTTAGTGAATCTGGCCCATTTGATAAATACATGTTATAATGTCTGTTTTATTTATGTGCTTGCCATTTTCCTGATATTTTATATTTGTGATAAATATCACAAATAAATATTGTAAGTGTCACGACCCAAGGGTGAGGGGGCCAGGGGCCCTTTTATGTTATGTAGCCGCACACAGTCCCAACACACCTATAGAATTACAATATATTTATACAGATTACTTGATTTTAAGATAAGAAATAGTCATTTGTTTAAAGTTGTTAGATCTATTTATAGACTAAAGTGTTACAATGTTACTAGACGCTAGGAAGTCCGACTGTAAGAATCGCACCATTGTACTTATTTATTTACCACATACATCAGTAAACAACACGGCTTCAGATTGTAGTTACTTAGAAAAAAGACCGGTTAAGACTTTTGGATATGAACGATCTCCATCTCTATTCCTCATATTTTCTTCCTTCCTTCCACCTTCTTTTTTTGTATTTTTCCTTAATAGTTATTTATTTAAAGTGATAGTGGATGTGAGGGCATCTCCTGTGCACAGCCCTCTTCAGATCACAATCGGATTCAGGTCTGGGCTCTGGCTGGGCCATTCCAAATCTTTAATCTTCTTCTGGTGAAGCCATTCCTTTGGTGATTTGGATGTATGCTTTGCGTCGTTGTCATGCTGAAAGATGAAGTTCCTCTTCATGTTCAGCTTTCTAGCAGAAGCCTGAAGGTTTTGTGCCAATATTGACTGGTATTTGGAACTGTTCATAATTCCCTCTATCTTAACTAAGGCCCCAGTTCCAGCTGAAGAAAAACAGCCCCAAAGCATGATGCTGCCACCACCATGCGTCACTGTGGGTATGGTGTTCTTTTTGTGATGTGCAGTGTTGTTTTTGCGCCAAACATATCTTTTGGAATTATGGCCAAAAAGTTCAACCTTGGTTTCATCAGACCATAACACCTTTTCCCACATGCTTTTGGGAGACTTCAGATATGTTTTTGCAAAATTGCCTGGCTTGGATGTTTTTCTTCGTACAAAAAGGCTTTCGTCTTGCCACTCTACCCCATAGCCCAGACATATGAAGAATACGGGAGATTGTTGTCACATGTACCACACAGCCAGTACTTGCCAGATATTCCTGCAGCTCCTTTAATGTTGCTGTAGGCCTCTTGGTAACCTCCCAGACCAGTTTTTTTCTCGTCTTTTCATCAATTTTGGAAGGAGCTCCAGTTCTTGGTAATGTCACTGTTGTGCCATATTTTCTCCACTTGATGATGACTGTCTTCACTGTGTTCCATGGTATATCTAATGCCTTTGAAATTCTTTTGTACCCTTCTCCTTGCTGTGGGATGCGACTAAGAAAATTTCAGGAAAGACCAACTAGAGCAGCTGAACTTTATTTGGGGTTAATCAGAGGCACTTTAAATGATGGCAGGTGTATGCTGACTCCTATTTATCATGATTTGGAATTCTGAACACAGCTACATCCCCAGTTATAAAAGTGTGTACAGACTTATGCAACCACAATATTTTTCTTTTATTTTTTCTTCCCTCCACCTAAAAGATTTCAATTTTTTTTTCAATTGAGTTGTACAGTTTATAGGTCACATTAAAGGTGGAAAAAGTTCTGAAATTATTTATCTTTGTCTCATTTTTTTACAGCACAGAAACCTGACATTTTAACAGGGGTGTGTAGACTTTTTATATCCACTGTATACACGGATTTACATAAAATTGAGGAATGGTCATCTAAATGGCAGATGAGATTTAATACAAATAAATGTAAGGTTATGCATCTGGGAAGGAACAATAGCCATGCAATTTATAATCTTAATGGAGCAAATCTCTGTGTATCAGATATTGAAAGGGATTTGGGAGCTTGTGGACAACCACCTAGGTAACAGTGCTCAAAGCCAAGCAGCAGCTGCAAAGGCAAATAAAATATTAGCATGTATTAGGAAGGGTATAGAAGCCAGGGAAGCAAATATAATTCTGCCATTATACAAATCTCTAGTACGCCCTCATTTGGAATATGGAGGACAATTTTGGGCACCACTTCATAAAAAGGACATTTTAGAGCTGGAAAAGGTACAGAGGAGGACAACAAAACTAATAAGGGGAATGGAGGGGCTAAGTTATGAAGAAAGACCAACCAAATTAAACTTATTTTCTGTAGAAAAAAAACCCCTAAGAGGAGATATGATTACCTTATATAAATACATCCAGGGTCAGTATAAAGATTTGTCACGGGAGCTTTTTATGCCAAGAGGTTTTCTGACAAGAGGACATCCCTTGGGGTTAGAAGTAAAAAGATTCCACCTCAAAGAAAGAAAAGGGTTCTTCACAAAAAGGGCGGTCAGATGTGGAATTCTCTACCAGAGGAGGTGGGGACAGCGGATTTGATAGATAACTTTAAATGGGGACTAGTTTTATTTCTAATTAAAAAGGGTATTCAGGGTTATACTGGACAATTAGAGAGAGAGTATTGATCCAGGGAGAAATCCAATCACCAGTATCTGGGGTCAGGAAGGAATCCATTTTTTTTCCTTTGTGACAATTGGCTAAGTCTCACTTGGGTTTTTTCTGTTTGCTTCCTCTGGAATAATTAATTTATAATTAAAAAAAATAAAAACTAGTTGATTAATAATGAATTAGCAATTAATAACTAATCCTCATATTGCAGATCAGAGGAGATCTTAAAAGGTTGAACTTGTTGGACTTAAAGTCTTTTTTCAACCTTAATTACTATGTAACTATGTGACATACAGATATACACACGGATATACACGGATACACGGATATACACGGATACACACGCCCGAGACTTCCCTTTTACTCGGCACACGTTATGCAAAGTATTTCTATTCCTCAGAATTTCACAAGTTAGTGAGAATGTCTCTGCAGCACATTGTGGTAAGAAAGATTGTGATCTAAGCAGTTGTTACACAGAGACACAAAGAGAGACACACAGAGAGACACACAGAGACACACAACGAGACACAAAGAGACACACACAGTGACACACAGAGACACAAAGAGAGACACACAGAGACACACAGAGACAGAGAGACACACAGAGAGAGACACACAGAGAGACACAGAGACACAGAGACACAAAGAGAGACACACAGAGACACACAGACACACACAGAGAGAGAGACACACAGGGACACACACACACAGACACACACACAGAGACACACACAGAGAGACACACACAGACAGAGAGAGAGACACACAGAGACACACACAGAGACACACAGAGACACACACAGACACAGAGAGAGAGACACACACAGAGACACAAAGAGACACACAGACACACACAGAGAGACACACACAGAGAGACACACACAGACAGAGAGAGAGACACACAGAGACACACACAGAGACACACAGAGACACACACAGACACACACAGACAGAGAGAGAGAGACACACACACAGAGACACACAGAGACACACACAGACAGAGAGAGAGAGAGACACACAGAGACACACACAGAGACACAAAGAGACACACAGACACACACACACAGAGAGACACACACAGAGAGAGAGACACACACAGAGACACACAGACACACACAGAGAGACACACAGAGAAACACACAGACAGAGAGAGACACACAGAGACACACACAGAGACACACACAGACAGAGAGAGACACACAGAGACACACACAGACAGAGAGAGACACACAGAGACACAAAGAGACAAACACAGAGACACAAAGACACACACAGAGAGACACACAGAGAGACAAACACAGACAGAGAGAGAGACACAGAGACACACACAGAAACACACAGAGACACACACAGACACACACAGACACAGAGAGAGACACACACAGAGACACACAGAGACACAAAGAGAGACACAAAGAGAGACACACAGAGACACACAGAGACAGAGACACACAGAGAGAGACACACAGAGAGACACAGAGACACAGAGACACAAAGAGAGACACACAGAGACACACAGAGACACACAGACACACAGAGAGAGAGAGACACACAGGGACACACACACACAGACACACACACAGAGACACACACAGAGACACACACAGAGACACACAGAGACACACACAGACACAGAGAGAGAGACACACACAGAGACACAAAGAGACACACAGACACACACAGAGAGACACACACAGAGAGACACACACAGACAGAGAGAGAGACACACAGAGACACACACAGAGACACACAGAGACACACACAGACACACACAGACAGAGAGAGAGAGACACACACACAGAGACACACACAGACAGAGAGAGAGAGAGACACACAGAGACACACACAGAGACACAAAGAGACACACAGACACACACAGAGAGACACACACAGAGAGAGAGACACACACAGAGACACACAGACACACACAGAGAGACACACAGAGACACACACAGACAGAGAGAGACACACAGAGACACACACAGAGACACACACAGACAGAGAGAGACACACAGAGACACACACAGACAGAGAGAGACACACAGAGACACAAAGAGACAAACACAGAGACACAAAGACACACACAGAGAGACACACAGAGAGACAAACACAGACAGAGAGAGAGACACAGAGACACACACAGAAACACACAGAGACACACACAGACACACACAGACACAGAGAGAGACACACACAGAGACACACACAGAGACACACAGAGACACACACAGACACAGAGAGAGAGACACACAGAGACACACACAGAGACACAAAGAGACACACAGACACACACACAGAGAGACACACACAGAGAGACACACACAGACAGAGAGAGACACACACACAGAGACACACACACAGACACACACAGACACACACAGACAGAGAGAGAGAGACACACACAGAGACACACACAGAGACACACACAGACAGAGAGAGAGAGAGAGACACACAGAGACACACATAGAGACACAAAGAGACACACAGACACACACACACAGAGACACACACAGAGACACAAAGAGACACACACACACAGAGACACACACAGAGAGAGAGACACACACAGAGACACACAGACACACACAGAGAGACACACAGAGAAACACACACAGACAGAGAGAGACACACAGAGACACAAAGAGACACACACAGAGACACAAAGACACACACAGAGAGACACACAGACAGAGAGAGAGACACAGAGACACACACAGAGACACACAGAGACACACAGAGACAGAGAGAGAGACACAGAGACACACAGAGACACACACAGAGAGACACAGAGACACACAGAGAGACACACAGACAGAGAGAGAGAGACACACAGAGACACACACAGAGACACAAAGAGACACACAGAGACACACAGAGACACACACAGAGACACAAAGAGACACACAGAGACACACACAGAGACACACACAGAGACACACACAGAGACACACAGACAGAGAGAGAGACACAGAGACACACACAGAGACACAAAGAGACACAAACAAAGAGACACACAGAGACACACACACAGAGAGACACAGAGACACACAGAGACACACACAGAGAGACACAGAGACACACAGAGAGACACACAGACAGAGAGAGACACACAGAGACACACACAGAGACACAAAGAGACACACAGAGACACACAGACAGAGAGAGAGACACACAGACAGAGAGAGAGAGAGACACACAGAGACACAAAGAGACACACAGAAAGAGAGAGAGACACACAGAGACACACACAGAGACACACAGAGACACACACAGACAGAGAGAGAGAGACACACAGAGACACACAGAGAGACACACACAGACAGAGAGAGAGAGACACACAGAGACACACACAGAGACACACAGAGAGACACACACAGACACACACAGAGAGACACACAGAGAGACACACACAGACAGAGAGAGAGAGACACACACAGACAGAGAGAGAGAGACACACAGAGACACACACAGACAGAGAGAGAGAGACACACACAGAGACACAAAGAGACACACACAGAGACACACAGACACACACAGAGAGACACACACAGAGAGAGAGAGACACACACAGAGACACACAGACACACACAGAGAGACACACAGAGAAACACACACAGAGACACACACACAGACAGAGAGAGACACAAAGAGACACACAGAGAGACACACACAGACAGAGACACAGAGACACACACAGAGACACACAGAGACACACACAGACAGAGAGAGAGACACACACAGAGACACACACAGACAGAGAGAGAGACACACACAGAGACACACACGGAGACACACAGAGACACACAGACACAGAGAGAGACACACACAGAGACACACACAGAGACACACAGAGACACACAGAGACACAAAGAGACACACAGACACACACAGACACAGAGAGACACACACAGAGAGAGAGACACACACATAGACACACAGAGAGACACAAAGAGACACACAGACACACACAGAGAGACACACACATAGAGAGAGAGACACACAGAGACACACACAGACAGAGAGAGAGAGACACACAGAGACACACAGACAGAGAGACACACAGAGACACACACAGAGACACACACAGAGAGAGAGACACACACAGAGACACAAAGAGACACACAGACACACACAGAGAGACACACAGAGAGAGAGAGACACACACAGAGACACACACAGAGACACACAGAGACACACACAGACAGAGACACACACAGAGACACACACAGAGACACACACAGAGACACACAGAGACACACACAGAGACACACACAGAGAGAGAGACACACACAGAGACACAAAGAGACACACAGACACACACAGAGAGACACACACAGAGAGAGAGACACACACAGAGACACACACAGAGACACACAGAGACACACACAGACAGAGACACACACAGAGACACACACAGAGACACACACAGAGACACACAGAGACACACACAGAGACACACACAGACAGAGAGAGAGACACACACAGACAGAGACACACACAGACAGAGACACACACAGAGACACACACAGACAGAGAGAGAGACACACACAGGGACACACACAGAGACACAAAGAGACACACAGAGACACACACAGAGAGACACAGAGACACACAGAGAGACACACAGACAGAGAGAGAGAGACACACAGAGACACACACAGAGACACAAAGAGACACACAGAGACACACACAGAGACACAAAGACACACACAGAGACACACAGAGACACACACAGAGACACACACAGAGAGACACACAGACAGAGAGAGAGACACAGAGACACACACAGAGACACAAAGAGACACAAACAAAGAGACACACAGAGACACACACAGAGACACACAGAGACACACAGAGAGACACACAGACAGAGAGAGACACACAGAGACACACACAGAGACACACAGAGAGAGACACACAGAGACACACACAGAGACACAAAGAGACACACAGAGACACACAGACAGAGAGAGAGACACAGAGACACACACAGAGACACACAGACAGAGAGAGAGACACACAGAGACACACACAGAGACACACACACACAGAGTGAGACACACACACACACAGACACACACACACAAAGACACACAGACACACACACAGAGAGACACAGAGACACACACAGAGACACACACAGAGATACACACAGAGACACACAGACAGAGAGAGAGAGAGACACACACACAGACAGAGAGACACACAGAGACACACACAGAGACACACAGAGACACACACAGAGACACACAGAGACACACAGACAGAGAGAGAGACACACAGACAGAGAGAGAGAGACACACAGACAGCGAGAGAGAGACACACAGAGACACACAGAGACACACAGACAGAGAGAGAGACACACAGAGACACAAAGAGACACACAGACAGAGAGACACACAGAGACACACACAGAGACACACACAAAGAGACACACAGACAGAGAGAGAGACACACACACACACAGAGTGAGACACACATACACACACACACACACAGACACACACACAGACACACACACACACACAGACACACACACAGACACACATAAAGACACACACAGACACACACACACACAGACACACACACAGACACACACACGCACACACACACACACAGACACACACACAGACACACACAAAGACACACACAGACACACACGCACACAGACACACACACACACCGACACACACACACACCGAGACACACAAACACACAGACACACACAGACACACACACACAGAGACACACAGAGACACACACACAGAGACACATCCCCCTGGGGTAGGCAGGCAATGCTCTCCAGTGGTGACAAGAAGCCAGAACTTGCCGGAGACGCAAGAAGCTGCGAGGCAAAGACACAGCAAGAAAAGGCCGAAAATAACAAAGGGGATACTAAAGGAACAGGCACAGGGGCACAGTGTTTATATGTATATATAAGCTATTTTACAGCCTGTGTATACAATGAGACCCCCCACCATATATTCTGGCTCCTATACACCCCCGCTTGTGCCGTATAAGGGGCCTTTCACTCGCATTTCTTTTTTTTCTCTAGTGTAGTGAAATGCTTGCCCTGGGCGTCCCCCACCCTTGCCCACCCATCCAGGCCCTTCCCCAGGGACCCTCGCAGCACATCTCTACTTGCCCCCCAGAATTGGCTGATACGTGGGATATGAAACTGAAAGCCGGAGCAGTACCTGTACAAGATGAGTGAGCCCCCTCCATCCCGTCTACCCTCTATTTACTCTCTCTCTCAGCAGAGGCTTTCAGTGCGGGTCTAGTCCCAAGGTAAGCAGTATGATTGTTTGTGCGCACTCTGCCTTCCTTGTTGGTACCCAGGTCATGGCAGACTCCTCGCCCTAAGCGTTTCACCTGACGGTTCCTCAGGGCTGTGCCTATGTGTGATTACCAGCCCCTTATACCTCTTCCTTTCACACCAAAGTCTCTGTCCTCTCCTTCCATGGATAACCAGCTTCTTATATACAATCACTTCTAACATCTTTAGTTTCACTTTACTTTAACTCCAAATAAAATCCAATATTTATAAAACTCAGTGATTTTCCATAAGTTCTAATCTAGGTCCAAGAAATGAAAACGCTGAGGATGCGGAGCAAAAAGATTCCTTGTGCTGATGATGGATCGTTTCGCTTTGGCTGCAGTTCCACTTTCATTTTACTGGAAAAGAACATTTTACACAAAATCTGTGTTTTTTTGTAAACAGAAAGAAAAAGGAAATGAACATAAAATAAAGATTGGGTTCAGTGTGGTCACTATAGATGGAAATAAGCATCTGATCTCTAAAATGGGGTCACTGGGTAAAACTTAAGGTAAATGAAGGCAATGTACTGGGACCCTCCTCTGAGAGGGGCCCAGTGAGGTCTATTTCTTTTTCATCTCTGTAGTGTAGGAGTCAAAATGTTTTTGCACTGGGACCCTCCATTCACTGGTTCTGTCACTGGGCAGAGGCTTCTGGGAAGTTTTATGTCTTAAGGAGGAAATTAGCACTTAAGGTGGACTGTTAAGATCTAATGTTCGAGAGCAGGAAAACCTCAGAGCTAAGTCTTAATGTTGCCCTGAATGTTCTTATATCGGGTGATGTATAATCATGCCCATCATGGGGAGGGGGGCCCCCAAACTTTCTTCATCTGTTGATAGTGTAATATTTCCTTCCAAACCCAAATCTTTTACACCATTTAACGCATGATGGGAAATCTGGGGCCTCCTCACCCTCGAGGGCTTGTTCCTTGGCAGGTATCAGATGCCAGAACTCAAGTTATTTAGTATTAAAGTCGCAGCAATCTTTTTGCTGTCATTATTGTCTTTATATCACACTTTTAATCACTACAAAGGGTTAAATCTCTAGCACTGACTGTAATCAGAGAACTTTAAAGGGCCGGCGTGGCCTTCTATTTATAATATACTGTTGTGAAGAACTTCATCTAAAAATATGCAAAATCTTTTAAGAATATAAAAAAAGTCAGCCTTTCTGATCCACCCACAAAGTAAATAAGGCCCTGAATCTGTTGTGTAAACTGTGAGTGGTGGGCATGCTCAGACCCAAGGGGATGATGCACCTGATGGATTCTGGGTAAATATGAATAGTCCCTACAAAGGTTTCCTCCTGCAGCTCATGCTCACAGTGTCTCTGTAACATAAATGTACTAGCCAATAGAAACACTGTGTGCGTGAACTGTGGGGGCAGACCTGTGTAGGGACTATTTGGAAGGTTTCAATAAGCATTTAAGGCCTTGTTAATAAAATGATGTTTAGATACAAACACTAAGGGAGTTTATTTTAATATAAAACACAGGGAGCCTTCCTACCCCTTTAAGGAAACTCCACTTTCCACAAGCAGCTTCTTGGACTTTCTTGATGGCCGTTTAATTTGCCGCCATCTTTGGAGATTTCCCTGATCCGTCTTGCGTCTCCGGGGACTCGTC
>JAPZIH010000251.1:12500-30000 GCA_027410445.1 Discoglossus pictus
CATTTACTGGTATTGTGTGAGCAGTTATTGCAGAGAATTCTGGGAGATGAAAAGGCCCATGTCAAGGTCCTCGTCTGGCTTTTGGAGATAGGTGCAGATAATTGGTTTCACATGTCGGGTGTAGATCAAAGGTGAATTTGGGCCGGCTGACACATCTAAAGGCCTGGCGTGGAAGGCACATCAATGCACAGTTGTCTCCTGCTTGATGGACAGACCACACGGAGGACCATAAATAATTCTGAGTGCAGCGTCCCAAGGTTATTGATGGGCACACAGTATTTTCCACAGGCAGCTTGCGAAGTTATTGATTTAACAAGCCGTTAAGAGGCTTCCAGTCAATAGGAATATATTTGAAAATCCCCAGCCCATTGCAAGTGACTTAGAAAAACAGGCCTTTTGTTCAGAAATTCACTTTTCCAACTGGTTTCTTGCTCCTTTCAGTAGAAATGACCCAGAAAATATCCATGCCAGGAGGGTATCAATATTTAATCATTTTTTTTGTCCAGGATTAAAAGTGTCAGTCGATTTTTTGAAGGTTAGTAGTTCCCATAGGAATAAGGTGATATAGAGTAGTGGTCTTGGTAAAGATTAAAAAAACAAAACAAATTAAATTATTATTATTTGTAACGCGCCAACATATTCCATAGAGCTAGACAGGGGTTAAGTACAAGACAAAGACACGATGCAAAAGGTGGAAAACTCACAAACTTACAGTCGAATAGGTAGAATGAGGTGATAAGAGAGGAGAGAAGGTGTAAAGGTGGTTGGGGGAGTATTTTGAGATTGTTGAGGGCTTTATTTGTTAGGGTCATGACTTTAAATATATTCATGAAATATATATCTCAGGTATTTCACATAAGGAGCTTAAACCATAGATAAAAGTATAGATTTCACAGGAGAACTCTGAGCTGCAAATTAGCATAATGAGCTGCTCATTCGCATAGATATGAAAACAAATTCCTGCTGGGTTGACAGTGTCCCTTTAATTCCATTGCACCTTCCACTGATATACCTCCCATTTCTGTGAATAGTACTTCTGCATATTACACCCTCTAATTGAAATCATGACCTCTTTTTCTAGAAGATATTTCTTATAACATCTCTGTTGGTAAAAGCCCATCTTGTCTCTGTACAAAGCACTTTTTTTCCCATTTTTATGTGATTTTGTGTTTTTTTCAACATTTTGACAGATATTTACTTTTCATTAATTTTAAAAAAATTCCTATTAGCGCTCCGTGCCCATCAGTTTGTGTTTGGTATTAATAGATGCCGCTGTTTTCAGTACACCGCTGTGATTGTGCTTCATTATTTAAACACGTTTATTAAAGCAGATGCTGAGTATGGCTGTTAATCCATTCTTCTTTTTTATTATTTATTACCATTTATTTATTATGTTCTGGCATATTTCACAACATGGTACAATGGCGTGAAGGAAATGCATTATTTATGGGCCAGCTGTTTGGGCTAAACTGAGGACTCCTAATGACTTGTCTTTCACTTGTGGTGGCTCATGGCCTTAGAATGGGAAGTCATCAGCTTTTGGGCACCTTTAGTTGCCATAAATAAATTCATAGCTTAAATGGGAAGTTCCACCTAAATACAAGTTTCTCTCATATGAAAGAGTTCACTTAGAATTTAAAATATATGTTGTGACAGGGGTTTGTGCTACAGACTTGTCAAAGCTCTTTTTCCCCAAGAGGTCTGAAATAGTTAAATTCCTGAAGCAGTTGATTAGCATCACCTGAGTAAAGCTGATTAAAGCGTGAAGCTGGAAATTGAGTGGGGCTGTTATGGGCTGTGTTTGTTGCCTTCAGTCTGTGTGCGACTGCTGTATGGACCAAGTTCTCAGTCACATACACCACACACACACACAGAAGTGTGTGCACATGAGGTCTGAAAGAGTTAAATTCCTGAAGCAGTTGATTAACATCACCTGAGTACAGCTGATTAAAGCGTGTAGCTGGAAATAAAGTCTTTATGGGCTGTGTTTGTGGCCTGTAGTCTGTGTGAGGCTGCAGGATGGACTGAGTTCTCAGTCTCACACATTTGCGCACACACATGCATAGTTTATTTGGGCTGAAGAAAAGAACACAAAGAGAGAAGTGTGCCATTTTTCTGAAGCTGGGAGAAAACACAAAGACAGAGAGACAGCAGTTTGGAGATAGAAATGGTTCTGAAGCAGAATAAAGGCATGGGCTTCCAAATGATATGGGCCAGGGATTTTGAACAAGCTATCAGAAGGTTTGCTCTTTGCTCCACCCAGGTTTAGCTAGGTGGGAGAAAGATAGAGAGGAAACTGTCTCTAATTAAATGTAGAGTTCTGGTGAGAGCTAGGGTTGGTATTTTTTTTGATTTGTTTTGTTTTATTAATGTGGTATCACTGACTACTATTTTAGTATAATTTGTAATATAATTATATAGTCTCAATTATTGTGATCCTCAGTCTAAGTGCCAGAAACACAAATCCAAAGGCACACTGGCAACTTGTCACAATATGTAAAGGCTTTGTCCTTTGTTGCTACACTTCCTGTATGTATCAGGTGATCTGAGTGGCTGCAAAGCACAGACACAAGAATGTAACTGTCCAAGTTTAGAACTGCAGCTGTAGTACTTGCACGTTTGACACAATCAGCCTAACATTCTAACAGTGAGTGACAAACATTTTGCATCTTCAGTTTACGTCAAATCTGGACTTTAAATGGCCAGTGACATGTCATATTTATTGTAATGTTTTTTTAGGAATATACATCAATAATAGGCAACATTCTTCTTTGAATGCTTTAAAAAGTAAATATGGTATTTCATCTTTAACTACTGGATTTAATCTAGTTTTACTGCAAGGCAGACGTTTGCTTTTATACTATCAGGATCACTTGAGAGGGACCTTGGATGCAGATAATATCTCCCATGTCCCATGTTTAGTGTTCCTTTAAAGGGAATTGGAAGATTTGTGGATGTTACTAGGTATATAATATCCCAGTGCATCTATTTACTGTTATGTACTTTATTTTATTAAGAAACACTTATAAGCTATGTTTTTACTGTCTAAAATCAAACAAATAGTCCCTGTATGGGTCTGCCTACTGCAGCATATGCAGACTGGATGTTCAGTGTAGTGTCCTAGCCTATCTGGGACAGTGTCTCAGCAGCACATTGCAATATGTTGCTGAGAGATGGTCTCTGATTGGTTAGTATGATACACTGCACATCAACAACAGCAGAGTCTATGTCTTTTTGAGCTGCAGTAGGCATACCCATGGAGGGACTATTTGTTTGATTTTTGGCAGACGCTTATATGAACTTATAAGAACTTCTTAATAAAATAAAGTACATAAAAGTAAACAGATACACAGGGATATTGTATACCTAGTAACACAGAGAAACCTTCCATGTCCCTTGACTGGTTGGCTGGAGGGCAAGTCAGACAAAGTAGCTTCAATCAGTGTTATGTAGTGGAGCCCAACACTTCAAATAGAAAAACATATAGTAACAGTATAAAAAAGCCTTCTGGGGAAGACTGGAGAGAAATAGAGAGGGTAAAGATTGTACATAGTAACGTATGTATATTTTATTGTTTATCAACAAATTCAAAAAATTTACATAGAAGTGTAAAAAAGTAAAATCTGAGGGGTATCTGGTTTACTTTCACTATAAGAAGACTCTCTAAAATATAATATACCTAGAAAACAATAGCTCTGACACTGGGATAAAACAGATGAACAGATAATAAAAATGTATTGCTAACTAGTGAGAATAATATAAATAAAAGTAGAAAATAGAGCTGCACTTCTGGGAACTCCTCTGGGAAACCTCCCGACGCGCGTTTCATTAGAAACTTCTCAGAATAATTTGATACTGTTTTGCAATTTTCTCTCTGTTTCTGTGAGTTGCCAGTGAAGCCAATCAGAGGCTGCACTCAGTGATTTCTGATGACTTCATGTGCAGAGATTTGCATTCAAGCGAGCATAGATATCATTGGGTAGGTGTGGAATAAAAATAGATGGAAAACACCTACCTGAAAAAATCTGTGCCCAGATATGTCAATACATTACCACTGTGGCAAATGTTTTTTTCTGTATAATTTTTTGACTAGCTAAACTTGATAATTGGAAAAATTCACTTTTCTGTGTAATTCTACTTTACTAGGCTTCTTGTAGCATCTATTTATTATTATCATTATTATTCTGAGAGGTAATCTACCTGGAAAACAATAGCTCTGACAATGGAATAAAACGGATGAACAGATATTAAAAAGGAATCGCTAACTAGTGAAAATAATAAAAATAGAAGTATAACATATAGCTGCACTGCTGGTAACCCTCTGGGAATTCTCCCACCGACGCTCGTTTCATCACTTTCGCAGAATGATTATTATACTTTATTTTAAATCCTCCAACATATTCCGCAGCACTATACAGGCGTAAAATGCAAAGAAAAACACAATATTAACACATGGCAAAAAGTAACTTGGCCTGGGTCCAGGTCAGAAGCAGGAAATGTGGGGTATGAGGTGGGACTGGGTCCTAGGTCTTAGCAGAAGCAGGGCCTGGTTCCAGTTCAGAAGCAGATGATGTGGGATATGAGGTGGGTCTGTGTCCTAGGTCTTAGCAGAAGCATGGCTGGTTCCAGTTCAGAAGCAGGAGATGTGGAGTATGAGGTGGGTCTGTGTCCTAGGGGTCTTAGCAGCAGCAGGGCCTGGTTCCAGTTTAGAAGTAGGGGATGTGGGGTATGAGGTGGGTCTGGGTCCTAGGTCTTAGCAGAAGCGGGGCCTGGGTCCAGTTCAGAAGCAGGAGATGTGAGGTATGAGGTGGGTCTGGGTCCTAGGTCTTAGCAGCAGCGGGGCCTGGTTCCATTTCAGAAGTAGGAGATGTGGGGTATGAGGTGGGTCTGGGTCCTAGGTCTTAGCAGAAGTGGGGCCTGGGTCCAGTTCAGAAGCAGGAGATGTGAGGTATGAGGTGGGTCTGTGTCCTAGGTCTTAGCAGCAGCAGGGCCTGGTTCCAGTTCAAAAACAGGAGATGTGGGGTATGAGGTGGGTCTGGGTCCTAGGTCATAGCAGAAGCATGGCCTGGTTCCATTTAAGAAGCAGATGATGTGGGGTATGAGGTGTGTCTGGGTCCTAGGTCTTAGCAGAAGAAGGGCCTGGTTCCAGTTCAGAAGTAGGAGATGTGGGGTATGAGGTGTGTCTGTGTCTTAGGTCTTAGCAGAAGCAGGAGATGTGAGGTATGAGGTGGGTATGTGTCCAAGGTCTTAGCAGAAGCAGGAGATGTGAGGTATGAGGTGGGTATGTGTCCTAGGTCTTAGCAGAAGCAGGAGATGTGAGGTTTGAGGTGTGTCTGTGTCCTAGGTCTTAGCAGCAGCAGGGCTGGTTCCAGTTCAGAAGAAGGGAATGTGAGGTATGAGGTGGGTCTGGGTCCTAGATCTTAGCAGCAGCAGGGCCTGGTTCCAGTTCAGAAGAAGGGAATGTGAGGTATGAGGTGGGTCTGGGTCCTAGGTCTTAGCAGCAGCAGAGCCTGGTTCAAATTCAGAAGCAGGAGATGTGAGGTATGAGGTGTGTCTGTGTCATGGGTCTTAGCAGCAGCAGGGACTGGTTCCAGTTCAGAAGCAGGAGATGTGAGGTATGAGGTGGGTCTGGGTCCTAGGTCTTAGCAGCAGCAGGGCCTGGTTCCAGTTCAGAAGCAGGAAATGTGAGGTATGAGGTGGGTCTGGGTCCTAGGTCTTAGCAGCAGCAGGGCCTGGTTCCAGTTCAGAAGTAGGAGATGTGGGGTATGAGGTGGATCTGGGTCCTAGGTCTTATCAGCAGCAGGGCCTGGTTCCAGTTCAGAAGTAGGAGATGTGTGGTATGAGGTGGGTCTGGGTCCTAGGTTTTAGCAGAAGCATGGCTGGTTCCAGTTCAGAAGCAGGAGATGTGAGGTATGAGGTGTGTCTGTGTCCTAGGTCTTAGCAGAAGCATGGCCTGGTTCCAGTTCAGAACGTAGGAGATGTGGGGTATGAGGTGGGTCTGGGTCCTAGGTCTTAGCAGCAGCAGGGCCTGGTTCCAGTTCAGAAGTAGGAGATGTGGGGTATGAGGTGGGTCTGGGTCCTAGGTCTTAGCAGAAGCAGGAGATGTGAGGTATGAGTTGGGTCTGTGTCCTAGGTCTTAGCAGAAGCAGGAGATGTGAGGTATGAGATGGGTCTGTGTCCTAGGTCTTAGCAGAAGCAGGAGATGTGAGGTATGAGGTGGGTCTGTGTCCTAGGTCTTAGCAGCAGCAGGGCCTGGTTCCAGTTCAGTAGCAGGAGATGTGGGGTATGAGTTGTGTCTGTTTCCTAGGTCTTAGCAGAAGCATGGCCTGGTTCCAGTTCAGAAGAAGGAGATGTGGGGTATGAGGTGGGTCTGGGTCCTAGGTCTTAGCAGAAGCATGAGATGTGAGGTATGAGGTATGTCTGTGTCATAAGTCTTAGCAGCAGCAGGGACTGGTTCCAGTTCAGAAGAAGGGAATGTGAGGTATGAGGTGGGTCTGGGTCCTAGGTCTTAGCAGCAGCAGAGCCTGGTTCAAATTCAGAAGCAGGAGATGTGAGGTATGAGGTGTGTCTGTGTCATGGGTCTTAGCAGCAGCAGGGACTGGTTCCAGTTCAGAAGCAGGAGATGTGAGGTATGAGGTGGGTCTGGGTCCTAGGTCTTAGCAGCAGCAGGGCCTGGTTCCAGTTCAGAAGCAGGAAATGTGAGGTATGAGGTGGGTCTGGGTCCTAGGTCTTAGCAGCAGCAGGGCCTGGTTCCAGTTCAGAAGTAGGAGATGTGGGGTATGAGGTGGATCTGGGTCCTAGGTCTTATCAGCAGCAGGGCCTGGTTCCAGTTCAGAAGTAGGAGATGTGTGGTATGAGGTGGGTCTGGGTCCTAGGTTTTAGCAGAAGCATGGCTGGTTCCAGTTCAGAAGCAGGAGATGTGAGGTATGAGGTGTGTCTGTGTCCTAGGTCTTAGCAGAAGCATGGCCTGGTTCCAGTTCAGAACGTAGGAGATGTGGGGTATGAGGTGGGTCTGGGTCCTAGGTCTTAGCAGCAGCAGGGCCTGGTTCCAGTTCAGAAGTAGGAGATGAGGGGTATGAGGTGGGTCTGGGTCCTAGGTCTTAGCAGAAGCAGGAGATGTGAGGTATGAGTTGGGTCTGTGTCCTAGGTCTTAGCAGAAGCAGGAGATGTGAGGTATGAGATGGGTCTGTGTCCTAGGTCTTAGCAGAAGCAGGAGATGTGAGGTATGAGGTGGGTCTGTGTCCTAGGTCTTAGCAGCAGCAGGGCCTGGTTCCAGTTCAGTAGCAGGAGATGTGGGGTATGAGTTGTGTCTGTTTCCTAGGTCTTAGCAGAAGCATGGCCTGGTTCCAGTTCAGAAGTAGGAGATGTGAGGTATGAGGTGGGTCTGGGTCCTAGGTCTTAGCAGAAGCATGAGATGTGAGGTATGAGGTATGTCTGTGTCATAGGTCTTAGCAGCAGCAGGGACTGGTTCCAGTTCAGAAGAAGGAAATGTGAGGTATGAGGTGGGTCTGGGTCCTAGGTTTTAGCAGAAGCATGGCTGGTTCCAGTTCAGAAGCAGGAGATGTGAGGTATGAGGTGTGTCTGTGTCCTAGGTCTTAGCAGAAGCAGGGCCTGGTTCCAGTTCAGAACGTAGGAGATGTGGGGTATGAGGTGGGTCTGGGTCCTAGGTCTTAGCAGCAGCAGGGCCTGGTTCCAGTTCAGAAGCAGGAGATGTGGGGTATGAGGTTGGTCTGGGTCCTAGGTCTTAGCAGCAGCAGGGCCTGGTTCCAGTTCAGAAGTAGGAGATGTGGGGTATGAGGTGGGTCTGGGTCCTAGGTCTTAGCAGAAGCAGGAGATGTGAGGTATGAGTTGGGTCTGTGTCCTAGGTCTTAGCAGAAGCAGGAGATGTGAGGTATGAGATGGGTCTTTGTCCTAGGTCTTAGCAGAAGCAGGAGATGTGAGGTATGAGTTTGGTCTGTGTCCTAGGTCTTAGCAGCAGCAGGGCCTGGTTCCAGTTCAGAAGCAGGAGATGTGAGGTATGAGGTGGGTCTGTGTCATAGGTCTTAGAAGCAGCAGGGCCTGGTTCCAGTTCAGAAGTAGGAGATGTGGGGTATGAGGTGGGTCTGGGTCCTAGGTCTTAGCAGCAGCAGGGCCTGGTTCCAGTTCAGAAGTAGGAGATGTGGGGTATGAGGTGGGTCTGGGTTCTAGGTCTTAGCAGCAGGAGGGCTGGTTCCAGTTCAGAAGCAGGAGATGTGAGGTATGAGGTGGGTCTGGGTCCTAAGTCTTAGCAGAAGCATGGCCTCGTTCCAGTTCAGAAGTAGGAGATGTGGGGTATGAGGTGGGTCTGTGTCCTAGGTCTTAGCAGCAGCAGGGCTGGTTCCAGTTCAGAAGCAGGAGATGTGGGGTATGAGGTGGGTCTGGGTCTTAGGTCTTAGCAGAAGCAGGAGATGTGAGGTATGAGATGGGTCTGTGTCCTAGGTCTTAGCAGAAGCAGGAGATGTGAGGTATGAGGTGGGTCTGTGTCCTAGGTCTTAGCAGAAGCAGGAGATGTGAGGTATGAGTTTGGTCTGGGTCCTAGGTCTTAACAGAAGCAGGGCCTGGTTCCAGTTCAGAAGAAGGAGATGTGGGGTATGACGTGGGTCTGTGTTCTAGGTCTTAGCAGCAGCAGGGACTGGTTCCAGTTCAGAAGAAGAAAATGTGAGGTATGAGGTGGGTCTGGGTCCTAGGTTTTAGCAGAAGCATGGCTGGTTCCAGTTCAGAAGCAGGAAATGTGAGGTATGAGGTGTGTCTGTGTCCTAGGTCTTAGCAGAAGCAGCACCTGGTTCCAGTTCAGTAGCAGGAGATGTGGGGTATGAGTTGTGTCTGTTTCCTAGGTCTTAGCAGAAGCAGGGCCTGGTTCCAGTTCAGAAGAAGGAGATGTGGGGTATGAGGTGGGTCTGGGTCCTAGGTCTAAGCAGAAGCAGGAGATGTGAGGTATGAGGTATGTCTGTGTCATAGGTCTTAGCAGCAGCAGGGACTGGTTCCAGTTCAGAAGAAGGAAATGTGAGGTATGAGGTGGGTCTGGGTCCTAGGTTTTAGCAGAAGCAGAGCCTGGTTCCAGTTCAGAAGCAGGAAATGTGAGGTATGAGGTGTATCTGTGTCCTAGGTCTTAGCAGAAGCAGGGCCTGGTTCCAGTTCAGAACGTAGGAGATGTGAGGTATGAGGTGGGTCTGTGTCATAGGTCTTAGCAGCAGCAGGGCCTGGTTCCAGTTCAGAAGTAGGAGATGTGGGGTATGAGGTGGGTCTGGGTTCTAGGTCTTAGCAGCAGGAGGGCCTGGTTCCAGTTCAGAAGCAGGAGATGTGCGGTATGAGGTGGGTCTGGGTCCTAAGTCTTAGCAGAAGCAGGAGATGTGAGGTATGAGTTGGGTCTGTGTCCTAGGTCTTAGCAGCAGCAGGGCCTGGTTCCAGTTCAGAAGAAGGAGATGTGGGGTATGACGTGGGTCTGTGTTCTAGGTCTTAGCAGCAGCAGGGACTGGTTCCAGTTCAGAAGAAGAAAATGTGAGGTATGAGGTGGGTCTGGGTCCTAGGTTTTAGCAGAAGCATGGCTGGTTCCAGTTCAGAAGCAGGAAATGTGAGGTATGAGGTGTGTCTGTGTCCTAGGTCTTAGCAGAAGCAGCACCTGGTTCCAGTTCAGTAGCAGGAGATGTGGGGTATGAGTTGTGTCTGTTTCCTAGGTCTTAGCAGAAGCAGGGCCTGGTTCCAGTTCAGAAGAAGGAGATGTGGGGTATGAGGTGGGTCTGGGTCCTAGGTCTAAGCAGAAGCAGGAGATGTGAGGTATGAGGTATGTCTGTGTCATAGGTCTTAGCAGCAGCAGGGACTGGTTCCAGTTCAGAAGAAGGAAATGTGAGGTATGAGGTGGGTCTGGGTCCTAGGTTTTAGCAGAAGCAGAGCCTGGTTCCAGTTCAGAAGCAGGAAATGTGAGGTATGAGGTGTATCTGTGTCCTAGGTCTTAGCAGAAGCAGGGCCTGGTTCCAGTTCAGAACGTAGGAGATGTGAGGTATGAGGTGGGTCTGTGTCATAGGTCTTAGCAGCAGCAGGGCCTGGTTCCAGTTCAGAAGTAGGAGATGTGGGGTATGAGGTGGGTCTGGGTTCTAGGTCTTAGCAGCAGGAGGGCCTGGTTCCAGTTCAGAAGCAGGAGATGTGCGGTATGAGGTGGGTCTGGGTCCTAAGTCTTAGCAGAAGCAGGAGATGTGAGGTATGAGTTGGGTCTGTGTCCTAGGTCTTAGCAGCAGCAGGGCCTGGTTCCAGTTCAGAAGCAGGAGATGTGGGGTATGAGGTGGGTCTGGGTCTTAGGTCTTAGCAGAAGCAGGAGATGTGAGGTATGAGATGGGTCTGTGTCCTAGGTCTTAGCAGAAGCAGGAGATGTGAGGTATGAGGTGGGTCTGTGTCCTAGGTCTTAGCAGAAGCAGGAGATGTGAGGTATGAGTTTGGTCTGGGTCCTAGGTCTTAACAGAAGCAGGGCCTGGTTCCAGTTCAGAAGAAGGAGATGTGGGGTATGAGGTGGGTCTGGGTCCTATGTCTTAGCAGAAGCAGGGCCTGGTTCCAGTTCAGAAGAAGGAGATGTGGGGTATGAGTTGGGTCTGTGTCCTAGGTCTTAGCAGCAGCTGGGCCTGGTTCCAGTTCAGAAGCAGGAGATGTGGGGTATGAGGTGGGTCTGGGTCTTAGGTCTTAGCAGAAGCAGGAGATGTGAGGTATGAGATGGGTCTGTGTCCTAGGTCTTAGCAGAAGCAGGAGATGTGAGGTATGAGGTGGGTCTGTGTCCTAGGTCTTAGCAGAAGCAGGAGATGTGAGGTATGAGTTTGGTCTGGGTCCTAGGTCTTAACAGAAGCAGGGCCTGGTTCCAGTTCAGAAGAAGGAGATGTGGGGTATGAGGTGGGTCTGGGTCCTATGTCTTAGCAGAAGCAGGGCCTGGTTCCAGTTCAGAAGAAGGAGATGTGGGGTATGAGTTGGGTCTGTGTCCTAGGTCTTAGCAGCAGCTGGGCCTGGTTCCAGTTCAGAAGCAGGAGATGTGGGGTATGAGGTGGGTCTGGGTCCTAGGTCTTAGCAGAAGCAGGAGATGTGAGGTATGAGGTGGGTCTGTGTCCTAGGTCTTAGCAGAAGCAGGAGATGTGAGGTATGAGTTTGGTCTGGGTCCTAGGTCTTAACAGAAGCAGGGCCTGGTTCCAGTTCAGAAGAAGGAGATGTGGGGTATGAGGTGGGTCAGGGTCCTAGGTCTTAGCAGAAGCAGGAGATGTGAGGTATGAGGTGGGTCTGGGTCCTATGTCTTAGCAGAAGCAGGGCCTGGTTCCAGTTCAGAAGCAGGAGATGTGGGGTATGAGGTGGGTCAGGGTCCTAGGTCTTAGCAGAAGCAGGAGATGTGAGGTATGAGGTGGGTCTGGGTCATTGGTCTTAGCAGAAGCAGGAGATGTGAGGTATGAGGTGGGTCTGGGTCATTGGTCTTAGCAGAAGCAGGAGATGTGGGGTATGAGGTGGGTCTGGGTCCTAGGTTTTAGCAGAAGCATGGCCTGGTACCAGTACAGAAGCAGATGATGTGGGGTATGAGTGCAGTAAACATAGTATATTAATTGATTGAGTTTTTCAGGATGGAGGGATGTAGGACATGTTCCTCCAAAACATAATCTTGGAGGATGGAGGCTGGAACAGAATGAATATATTCTTAAGGCCCTTATATTTGTCAGGGACACAATCCCTGCCAGAAGCAGCCATTCCCAGAAGAGTTATCCACAGGCTCCCTTGGGTTTCTATAATATGGTATAAATATGTAATAATATGTACTCATTTGGGAATGTGTGAAATAAATGATCAAAACAAGAAGAATACGGCAAACAAAAGGTGCGCTGGGATTTCCTACAAACTGCCGAGGATCGGGGAAGCAGCTGAGATGTTCTTAACTTTGTAAGAAATTAGAGCCGTTACACAGACTCATATGTCAACCCCAAAGTGTCTGTATTTTTTAACAGATTGAGACTAGCAGGTGTGAATTCCAGATGGAGTATGGGAGAGAGAAAATAATTGGTAAGAGCATGAAGTATGGCGGCTGTTCGGCGCAGGTAACCCCTCCTGCTGTTGATGTTTTATCTGTTCTTGCAAGAATGATAAAAAAATCCATTCCCAACTTTAATAGCCTGGCCGTTAGCTGGTCAGTTCCACACAATGGGCAGAAACAATTCGATTTAACAGTTTTAGGGTCTGATTTAGGGTTGCTTTGAGTCGACTGAATTGTAGACTGAAACGATTTTAGCAAATAAAAATGGTAGCCGGGTGATGCAGATACAGAAAACTGTCAAAACTATTATCTTTGTGATTTTTTATTTTTAAAATGTAAACAATTCTCAAAATGCTGAAGCTGTAATTACATACTCTGGTGAGAAATGCAAAGGTGGTATATCCAGGCTCGCATACCTGGCGCCACTAGGCAGAGACACATTGGTACCCATATATTATATATACACACATACACATACATATATATGTGTGTGTGTGTAGATAGTGTGCTTGTTTGTTTTATTATAGTGCAGCACACTGCAACCCTGCCATTTCACACCCACCTCCTAACCCTCCCATACAAAAGGTATGCTAAAGGCATACTAGAGAAGATCTAAAATGTAAATGTACTGTTATGCAGGGAGGTGCCCCAAAGCAGCTGCCTTATTCACCTAGTTATAAATTCAGTTATGGGAATATCAATACTATGGGAAATGAAGCCAAACTGTTCACTGGAAGGTTTGATCATGAGGTTAAGAGAAGACTCAGATTCTCGTATATATATTGAAGAAACACGAAGAAGACGACGGCAGAGGTGAAGGTGGACAGATGAGGTCATTGAAGCAACGAGGAAGTTCGTAAGGGCAGTAGTTTACAAATGTGCTTGGCGTTAAAATCTTTGGATTCTGAGCAGGAAATACATTTATTATTTTTTTGGCCTACAAATGGAGACACAAATGTACAATTTGTTGGCTGTACTTCTATGACTCGATCACTATTTTGCTCACCTTAAACTAAATAAATAGTGGTTTATGAGACATGTAACAAACTATCAGCATTATCAGCTGCGTAAACTATGGGCATAAAAGCATTTAAGAGAAAATATTCATTTGTCAGACATTGTTTCTGTCTAGGGCTGCGAGAGTGGACTGTTGGAGAAGCGTTTGCCTGGAGCCTGAGGGGAGATGGATTATTCAGTTCTGAGCTGAACTTCAATGTAATCCTATTGTTAAGTTCTACAGAACTGTGGCAGTCTTTCAATAGAATTGTATAGAGATCGTTTCAGCATTGTAAGTCGCTTTCCGATAACTAATCCATTTAGGACAGGCGTGTGTGCAGGCATCTTCCTAGGAGAAGCTACAGACTCACAAGACCAGCAGCTGTGTAAGATATAAACATAAGACATAGATTAGAGAAAATCACTTTTGAAGACTTTGTTTATGTATAGAAGATTTCAGTAGAGGGATAGGGGAGGATGGAAGAGGGAGAGGTAAGGAGGATTTGTTATATAACTGGATATCACTGAAAATAACAAGATGGCTTCCTCTACACTTGCCCAAAATAGTCAGCTTGCATCAATAAAAGCAAGCCCTGCTCTTATGAAATATAAACTCCTCCCTCCCACTCACAATCTCACCAAAATATCATGGATGCCTTCAGGACCCCAATGGATATTGTTTATCCCTACCTGTCACACGCACACTATTAATGAGTCCATCTAAGTTAGGACTTGTCATATTGTTGCCCTGAAAAATATATATATTTATTTTATATATTTGACTGTTAAACTGCTGTTTGTTCGAGCTTTGTTACTTACTTTTCTATATACATGTACAGTAACATGCACCATCCCTTTAAAAGGTATTTCTGTTCTTTACAAATGAACTTACTTTTCTGCCAAATTCCTGGCAGTGACTACGCTGTCCTCTGAGATCACAGACACTTCATAGGTGGCCCGCTTTGTACGACAAGAATGAATGTCACCAGACGCGAAGCTCTGACACACAAAGCTGCTAATAGTTCTCTTATATTGAAGTCTGAAAAATTCATACTTTTCCACAGAATAAAGCAATTTCCCTGTAGAATTGCAGATTGAATCCTGCTGCAGAAAATCAGCGGTGACTCCGACATCCAGTGGATTCTGATAGAAAGGAGTACAATGGGCGCCATTATATGCCGGGATGTCTGGTCCAGGCACAAAGCCCCTTTGACTGATCAGTCACTTTGTTAAAAACAGATTTTCCAGCTTTTACTTTAGTTTTAAAGGGTAATTGTGGTGAACAAGTGTCGTATAATGTACTGGGGTGATACTGGATCCTGCACTTTCCTTTAAGACTCGCATTCAGTCACCAGCCTAATCCTGACAATTTATCGAACAAAACCCTAATACGCTCACTCAACTTGTCCCACCCTCACCACCATAACTCAGGCCTCAATACCCATAAACCATCTGGCTCCACTTAAACACAACGTGAGACCCTCCACTCATCCACCCTACTCACCACTATAAAAAACCCTAATAGGCTCACTCAACTTGTCCCACCCTCACCACCGTAACTCAGTCCTCAATACCCATAAACCATCTGGCTCCACTTCAACACAACGTGAGACCCTCCACTCATCCACCCTACTCACCACTATAAAAAACCCTAATACGCTCACTCAACTTGTCCCACCCTCGCCACCATAACTCAGTCCTCAATACCCATAAACCATCTGGCTCCACTTCAACACAACGTGAGACCCTCCACTCATCCACCCTACTCACCCCTATAAAAACCCCTAATAAGCTCACTCAACTTGTCCCACCCTCACCACCATAACTCAGTCCTCAATACCCATAAACCATCTGGCTCCACTTCAACACAACGTGAGACCCTCCACTCATCCACCCTACTCACCCCTATAAAAACCCCTAATAAGCTCACTCAACTTGTCCCACCCTCACCATTATAACTCAGTCCTCAATACCCATAAACCATCTGGCTCCACTTCAACCCAACGTGAGACCCTCCACTCATCCACCCTACTCACTACTATAAAAACTCTAATACGCTCACTCAACTTGTCCCACCCTCGCCACCATAACTCAGTCCTCAATACCCATAAACCATCTGGCTCCACTTCAACACAACGTAAGACCCTCCACTCATCCACCCTACTCACCCCTATAAAAACCCCTAATAAGCTCACTCAACTTGTCCCACCCTCACCATTATAACTCAGTCCTCAATACCCATAAACCATCTGGCTCCACTTCAACCCAACGTGAGACCCTCCACTCATCCACCCTACTCACTACTATAAAAACTCTAATACGCTCACTCAACTTGTCCCACCCTCACCACCATAACTCAGTCCTCAATACCCATAAACCATCTGGCTCCACTTAAACACAACGTGAGACCCTCCACTCATCCACCCTACTCACCACTATAAAAAACCCTAATACGCTCACTCAACTTGTCCCACCCTCGCCAACATAACTCAGTCCTCAATACCCATAAACCATCTGGCTCCACTTCAACACAACATGAGACCCTCCACTCATCCACCCTACTCACCACTATAAAAAATTGAGTACACTCACTCATCTTGTCCCACCTTGACAACTGTAACTAAATCCTCACTGACTTTCCATCAACGATTTGTCCCCCTTCCATCATGAATGTAACTCAATCCTCACTGGGCTTCCTATCAACCATCTGTCTCAACTTCAATCCATCATGAAAGCCTCCACTCATCCACCCTACTCACCACTATACAAAAACTCTAATACACTTACTCATCTTGTCCCACCTTGACAACTGTTACTCAAACCTCATTGGCCTTCACATCAACCATCTTTCTCCACTTAAATCGATCATGAAAACCTCCATTCATCCACATATTCATCCCTCCTACTCACTGTTATAAAAACTCAAATACGCCCACACATCTTCAATTCGCATCCCATCAACCATCTGTCTCTACTTCAATCCATCATGAAAGCCTCCACTCATCCACCCTACTCACCACTATAAAAGGTTGAGTACACTCACTGATCTTGTCCACTTTCACAATTGTAACTGAATCCTCACTTGCTTTCCCATCAACCATTTGTCCCCCTTCCATCATGAATGTAACTCAATCCTCACTGGGCTTCCTATGAACCATCTGTCTCCACTTCAATCCATCATGAAAGCCTCCACTCATCCACCCTACTCACCACTATAAAAGGTTGAGTACACTCACTGATCTTGTCCACTTTGACAATTGTAACTAAATCCTCACTGGCTTTCCCATCAACCATTTGTCCCCCTTCCATCATGAATGCAACTCAATCCTCACTGGGCTTCCTATCAACCATATGTCTCCACTTCAATCCATCATGAAAGCCTCCACTTATCCACATACTCATCCACTCTACTCACCATTATAAAAACTCTAATACACTCACTCATATTGTCCCACCTTCACAACCATAACTCGATCTTCAATTCCCATCCCATCAACCATCTGTCTCTACTTCAATCCATCATGAGACCCTCCACTCATCCACCCTACTCACCATTATAAAAACTCTAATACACTCACTCATCTTGTCCATCTTAACAACTGTAACTCAGTCCTCACTGACCTTTACATCAACCATCTGTCTCCACTTCAACCCAATGTGAAACCCTCCACTCATCCACCCTACTCACCACTATAAAAACTTGAGTACACTCACTCATCTTGTCCACTTTGACAACTGTAACTCAATCCTCACTAGCTTTTCCATCAACCATTTGTCCCCCTTCCATCATGAATGTAACTCAATCCTCACTGGGCATCCTATCAACCATCTGTCTCCACTTCAATCCATCATGAATGCCTCCACTTATCCACATACTCATCCACCCTATTCACCATTATAAAAACTCTAATACACTCACGCATCTTGTCCCACATTGACAACTGTAACTCAATCCTCACTGGCCTTCCCATCAACCATCTGTCCTCACATAATCCTACATGAATGATCACTGATAGCTCTCAGACCTACAACCCGCACAGCTTAGAGATATCAACTGTCTTCACCATAAAACACCACCACTTCCTCCATTTTGCTATTACTTAGTCATCTTCTCCACTCCTTCTGTATCAGTTTCTCAACCATCATCTTTAGAATGCCACCCCTCAAGGAGCACGGAATTCAACTCCTATTGTATTATCATGTTTAAAAAACATAATTTACGGACCAAAATCTTAATTCTGAGAAGTCACAATGAACACAACATATAGATTTTATGCTAATCCGATCTCATTTAAATATGATCCCCACCTGCCCATCCCACATCTATGGCATACTCTTCTTTTTAGAACTCCTTCTTTGATGTATTATATATTTTCTCATTAATTGGTTTCAACTGTTGTTTTTCTGTCACTGGTGAAGATGCAATATTCATATGTATCGTAGTACTGTCAGCTTGTGTACCCTGGTAAGACCCTAGCCACCCAACCTCTTCCATGCCAC
>JAPZIH010000252.1:0-33861 GCA_027410445.1 Discoglossus pictus
AGTATATTCTAAATAATTATTATATTATAGCATTATTATACAGGCCAATAGCATTATAATACAGCCCTACAACATTATTATACAGGCCTATAGCATTATAATACAGCCCTACAACATTATTATACAGGCCTATGGCATTATTATACAGGCCTATAGCATTATTATACAGCCCTACAACATTATAATACAGGCCTATAGCATTATAATACAGCCCTACAACATTATTATACAGGCCTATGGCATTATTTTACAGCCCTACAACATTATTATACAGGCCTATAGCATTATAATATAGCCCTACAACATTATAATACAGGCCTACAGCATTATTATACAGGCCTATAGCATTATTATACAGGTCTATAGCATTATTATACAGGCCTATAGCATTATTATACAGCCCTACAACATTATTATACAGCCCTACAACATTATAATACAGGCCTATAGCATTATAATACAGCCCTACAACATTATTATACAGGCCTATGGCATTATTATACAGCCCTACAACATTATTATACAGGCCTATAGCATTATAATATAGCCCTACAACATTATAATACAGGCCTACAGCATTATTATACAGGCCTATAGCATTATTATACAGGTCTATAGCATTATTATACAGGCCTATAGCATTATTATACAGCCCTACAACATTATTATACAGCCCTACAACATTATAATACAGGCCTATAGCATTATAATACAGGCCTATAGCATTATTATTCAGCCGTACAACATTATAGTACAGGCCTACAACATTATTATACAGGCCTATAGCATTTTTATACAGGTCTATAGCATTATTATACAGGTCTATAGTATTATTATACAGGCCTACAGCAGTATTATACAGGCCTACAGCATTATTATACAGGTCTATAGTATTATTATACAGGTCTATAGCATTATTATACAGGCCTATAGCATTATTATACAGGCCTATAACATTATAATACAGCCCTACAACATTATTATACCGCCCTACAACATGATAATATAGACCTACAGCATGATAATACAGGACTACAGCAGTATTATACAGGCCTACAGCATTATTATACAGGCCTACAGCATTATTATACAGGCCTATAGCATTATAATACAGCCCTACAACATTATTATACCGCCCTACAACATGATAATACAGACCTACAGCATTATAATACAGCCCTACAACATTATTATACCGGCCTACAACATTATTATACAGGCCAACAACATTATTATACAGGGCTATAGCATTATTATACAGGCCTATAGCATTATTATACAGGCCTATAGCATTAATATACAGGCCTATAGCATTATTATACAGGCCTATAACATTATTATACAGGCCAATAGCATTATTATACAGGCCAACAACATTATTATACCGGCCTATAGCATTATTATACAGGCCAACAACATTATTATACAGGCCTAAAGCATTAATATACAGGCCTACAACATTATTATACAGGCCTATAGCATTATTATAGAGGCCTATAGCAATATTATACAGGCCTATAACATTATTATACAGGCCTATAACATTATTATACAGCCCTACAACATTAATTTACAGGCCTACAACATTATTATACAGGTCTATAACATTATTATACAGCCCTACAACATTATTATACAGCCCTACAACATTATTTTACAGGCCTACAACATTATTATACAGGCCTATAGCATTATTATACAGGCCTATAACATTATTATACAGGCCTACAACATTATTATACAGGTCTATAACATTATTATACAGCCCTACAACATTATTATGCAGGCCAATAGCATTATTATATAGGCCTATAGCATTTTTATTAAGGTCTACAGCATTATTATACAGGCTTATAGCATTATTATACAGGCCTGCAACATTATTATACAGGCCTACAGCATTATAATACGGGCCTATAGCATTATTATACAGGCCTATAGCATTATTATATAGGACTGCAACATTAGTATACCGGCCTATAGCATTATTATACATGCCTACAACATGATAATACAGTCCTACAACATTATTATACAGCCCTACAACATTATTATACAGGCCTATAGCATTATTATATAAGCCTATAGCATTATTATACAGGCCTATAGCATTATTATACAGGCCAATAGCATTATAATACAGCCCTACAACATTATTATACAGGCCTATAGCATTATAATACAGCCCTACAACATTATTATACAGGCCTATGCATTATTATACAGGCCTATAGCATTATTATACAGCCCTACAACATTATAATACAGGCCTATAGCATTATAATACAGCCCTACAACATTATTATACAGGCCTATGGCATTATTATACAGCCCTACAACATTATTATACAGGCCTATAGCATTATAATACAGCCCTACAACATTATAATACAGGCCTACAGCATTATTATACAGACCTATAGCATTATTATACAGGTCTATAGCATTATTATACAGGCCTATAGCATTATTATACAGCCCTACAACATTATTATACAGGCCTATAGCATTATTATACAGGTCTATAGTATTATTATACAGGCCTACAGCAGTATTATACAGGCCTACAGCATTATTATACAGGTCTATAGTATTATTATACAGGTCTATAGCATTATTATACAGGCCTATAGCATTATTATACAGGTCTATAGTATTATTATACAGGTCTATAGCATTATTATACAGGTCTATAGTATTATTATACAGGCCTACAGCAGTATTATACAGGCCTACAGCATTATTATACAGGCCTATAACATTATAATACAGCCCTACAACATTATTATACCGCCCTACAACATGATAATATAGACCTACAGCATGATAATACAGGCCTACAGCAGTATTATACAGGCCTATGGCATTATTATACAGGCCTACAGCAGTATTATACAGGCCTACAGCATTATTATACAGGCCTATAGCATTATAATACAGCCCTACAACATTATTATACCGGCCTACAACATTATTATACAGGCCAACAACATTATTATACAGGCCTATAGCATTAATATACAGGCCTATAGCATTATTATACAGGCCTATAGCATTATTATACAGGCCAATAGCATTATTATACAGGCCAACAACATTATTATACAGGCCAACAACATTATTATACAGGGCTATAGCATTAATATACAGGCCTACAACATTATTATACAGGCCTATAGCATTATTATACAGGCCTACAACATTATTATACAGGCCTATAGCATTATTATACAGGCCTATGGCATTATTATACAGGCCTATAGCAATATTATACAGGCCTATAACATTATTATACAGCCCTACAACATTATTTTACAGGCCTACAACATTATTATACAGGTCTATAACATTATTATACAGCCCTACAACATTATTATACAGCCCTACAACATTATTTTACAGGCCTACAACATTATTATACAGGCCTATAGCATTATTATACAGGCCTATAGCATTATTATACAGGCCTATAGCAATATTATACAGGCCTATAACATTATTATACAGGCCTATAACATTATTATACAGCCCTACAACATTATTTTACAGGCCTACAACATTATTATACAGGTCTATAACATTATTATACAGCCCTACAACATTATTATACAGCCCTACAACATTATTTTACAGGCCTACAACATTATTATACAGGCCTATAGCATTATTATACAGGCCTATAACATTATTATACAGCCCTACAACATTATTATACAGGCCTATAACATTATTATACAGCCCTACAACATTATTTTACAGGCCTACAACATTATTATACAGGTCTATAACATTATTATACAGCCCTACAACATTATTATACAGCCCTACAACATTATTATACAGGCCTACAACATTATTATACAGGCCTATAGCATTATTATACAGGCCTATAGCATTATTATACAGGCCTACAACATTATTATACAGGCCTATAGCATTATTATACACGCCAATAGCATTATTATACAGCCCTACAACATTATTATACCGGCCTATAACATTATTATACAGCCCTACAACATTATTATACAGGCCTACAGCATTATTATACAGGCCTATAACATTATTATACAGGCCAATAGCATTATTATATAAGCCTATAACATTATTCTACAGCCCTACAACATTATAATACAGGCCTATAGCATTATAATACAGCCCTACAACATTATCATACAGGCCTATGGCATTATTATACCGGCCTACAACATTATTATACAGGCCTATAGCATTATTATACAAGCCTATAGCATTAATATACAGGCCTATAGCATTATTATACAGGCCTACAACATTATTATACAGGCCTATAGCATTATTATACAGGCCTACAACATTATTATACAGGCCTATAGCATTATTATACAGGCCTATGGTATTATTATACAGGCCTATAGCATTATTATACAGGCCTAAAATATTATTATACAGGCTTATAGCATTATTATACATGCCTACAACATTATTATACAGGCCTACAACATTATTATACAGGCCTACAACATTATTATACAGGCCAACAACATTATTATACAGGCCTATAGCATTATTATACAGACCTATGGCATTATTATACCGGCCTATAACATTATTATACAGCCCTACAACATTATTATACCGGCCTACAACATTATTATACAGGCCAACAACATTATTATACAGGCCTATAGCATTATTATACAGGCCTATAGAATTAATATACAGGCCTATAGCATTATTATACAGGCCTATAACATTATTATACAGGCCTACAGCATTATTATACAGGCCAATAGCATTATTATACAGGCCTACAGCATTATAATACAGGCCTACAACATTAATATACAGGCCTATGGCATTATAATACAGGCCTACAACATTATTATACAGGCCTACAGCATTATAATACAGGCCTACAACATTAATATACAGGCCTATGGCATTATAATACAGTCCTACAACATTATTATACAGGCTGTAACGGAGCTGGGACACGCAGTCCAAAATCTCCGCTGGTATACGATAAAATACCCACGAGGCACTACAGTTTCACCATCCCCGACCTCCCATATTGGACGACACACAATTTGGGAGTCAAATGAATACTGACTTTATTTTGTTATTGCAGAAATATTTATACATCTCTTCCCACAGGCAATCCACATCCCCCATATTTGGCTGCACAATACCCATAAAGAGAACAATAGGTGGGTCACACCTCCCTGGCAACTTTGATACAATCAGACATTGATTCAATTACACCTCTTTGTTCTTATCAGAGAATTAAAACACTTTGGCAAATGCAAGGATCCTTTACAACTTTCTTATCTCTTGAATCTCTGTAATAGGATTATCTATTAGCCTAGGTCTGCAAAAGTCTGGCTAATATTCTGCAGAGCATCAAACAGCATACATATTGTAGGATCATATTTTAACCAAGAATTAAATAATCATAAAACAGGGTAAAACAGTGATGGGTTCCGCTACACACCTCCCCCGTGACCATAAGCCGGCATACACGGTCTGATCCCAACGGATCGGCCTGGGGATGTCCGGACAAAAGTATTTGTTGGTCAATTCTCTAGTTTGACAACCCATCAGCATAACTGCAATTCACATTTCCCATATCCCCAGATAGCTGGGATCTGCGCGCACAAAACCACCGAATAGCGCTCAGATCCTCTTCACACAGTTCAATTGCCAAGTAGCTAAAGTCTTTCCCATAGTCTTTCATCATATGAATGGGCTCCATGGCATAGCTATCTGGGGTATCATGGTTCACACAGGGCAAGTACAGAATGCCCCCCCTGTATGTAAAGGGCCAGAATGAGTGACTTACACTCTGGTATGGCCGAACACTGGTTCCAAAGGGCAATATGTACCAGGGCCATAGTCGCAGGGCAGGAGGCTGGCAAACAGTCCTCTCCAAGCCAAGGTGGCGAAGGGCACTTCGTCACACATCTCTCCTTTGGGGGGAAGTCTAACCAGGCACCTGGATATTTTGCTGGGGTGATGGTGCAACACGCTGAGGGGACTTGAGGGGCAGAGGCCCGCGGCACTCTGCCCTGATGCCAGCTCTTCTGCTGGTATAACCTGCAGGACCTCCTGCTCTGTACCAGGGACAAAGGGAGGGCAGAGGCCGACTGCACTCTGCCCCGCTGTCAGCTCTTCTGCTGGGGTACTTGGGACATATTGCGGCTCAATAGCCAGGGAAACGTGGGGGTCAGTGGGGGTTAACATTTCCTCTGTTAACCCTGGGGCCACATTAGAAGTTAGCTGGGGAGGGGAGTTTGTACTTACCCCCTCCTCCGGTTGTCCCAGTGACGGTAGTTGGGGATCTGGACAAGCTGTGGGCGCAGAGACCACGGTCCCATCTGCGCCGTCTGGGAGATTGGTGTCTCCCCTGGTTAGGGTAAACTGTCGCTGGGGGGGAAGGATGACACCTTCTGCCCCCTGTGTTTCACACTGCCACTGGGGGGGAAGGACGACACCTTTGGCCCCCTGGAGTACCCACTGACGCTGTGGAGGAAGGTCGACACCTTCTGCTCCCTGGGGTACACACTGCCGCTGGGGGGGAAGGACGACACCTTCTGCCCCCTGGGGTTCACACTGCCGCTGAGGGGGAAGGACGACACCTTCTGCCCCCTGGGGTTCACACTGCCGCTGTGGAGGAAGGTCGACACCTTCTGCTCCCTGGGGTACACACTGCCGCTGGGGGGAAAGGACGACACCTTCTGCCCCCTGGGGTTCACACTGCCGCTGGGGGGGAAGGACGACACCTTCTGCCCCCTGGGGTTCACACTGCCGCTGGGGGGAAAGGACGACACCTTCTGCCCCCTGGGGTTCACACTGCCGCTGGGGGGAAAGGACGACACCTTCTGCCCCCTGGGGTTCACACTGCCGCTGAGGGGGAAGGACGACACCTTCTGCCCCCTGGGGTTCACACTGCCGCTGGGGGGAAAGGACGGCACCTTCTGCCCCCTGGGGTTCACACTGCCGCTGAGGGGGAAGGACGACACCTTCTGCCCCCTGGGGTTCACACTGCCGCTGGGGGGAAAGGACGACACCTTCTGCCCCCTGGAGGGCCGGTAGAGAGACCTCGGTCCCATCTCTACCTGCCATCTGGAGGTCATCCCAGGACCAGTCAATGAAGTCTGGTTCTGCTTGTCGAGTAGGTTGGGGCTGCACGAAGCTGAGCAGGTGTTGGTAGTCCTGCTCCAGCTCCCACTCTCTCGTTACCAGGTGGGTCATGTCTTTGCTCACCTCGCCTTCGTCATCCCAGACATACATGCCCATCCGGTAGTCGTAGATGTCCCAAAACCTAGACCCCTCCGTGCTGCCAAGATCAATATCGTCCTCCAAGGCATCCCATAATAAACCCGGGCCATCATAATCATCCCCCTCCGGTAAGTCGTGTTCAGCCGTCCAGGGGGTAAGTCGAACGGTATACCACCAGAGGGCCTGGTATGCGTTGTCTAGCCAGATCTCTCGCCATACCAGGGTCTCTAGTCTTGTCACCCACTCATCCAGGGGCTGCTCTCCCAATAGATACATCCGCATCGCCACACGCTTCTGTAGCCGCTGCTCATCACTGGGGAGACTCTCACCTCGCCGCCATTGGGCATCTTGCAGGGCATCATACCAGAGTTCCATTCTGTCTGTCTCCCTGTAGTCTGCGGCCTCCTTCTCATCCTCATCATGGAACGCTGTCCAAAAACTAGCCGGTTCCATCCTGCTGTAGCCAGGGGCGCTGTACGGATACTAGCGTTGCCCTCAATTTGTACTCCACGGAATGGTGTCTCCTGTAGCTGTCCTTCTGACCGTGGGAACAATTCCACCACTTGCCAACAAATGTAACGGAGCTGGGACACGCAGTCCAAAATCTCCGCTGGTATACGATAAAATACCCACGAGGCACTACAGTTTCACCATCCCCGACCTCCCATATTGGACGACACACAATTTGGGAGTCAAATGAATACTGACTTTATTTTGTTATTGCAGAAATATTTATACATCTCTTCCCACAGGCAATCCACATCCCCCATATTTGGCTGCACAATACCCATAAAGAGAACAATAGGTGGGTCACACCTCCCTGGCAACTTTGATACAATCAGACATTGATTCAATTACACCTCTTTGTTCTTATCAGAGAATTAAAACACTTTGGCAAATGCAAGGATCCTTTACAACTTTCTTATCTCTTGAATCTCTGTAATAGGATTATCTATTAGCCTAGGTCTGCAAAAGTCTGGCTAATATTCTGCAGAGCATCAAACAGCAAACATATTGTAGGATCATATTTTAACCAAGAATTAAATAATCATAAAACAGGGTAAAACAGTGATGGGTTCCGCTACACAGGCCTACAGCATGATAATACAGGCCTATAGCATTATTATACAGGCCTACAACATTATTATACAGCCCTACAACATTATTATACAGGCCTATAGCATTTTTATTTAGGCGTATAGTATTATTATACAGGCCCTACAACATTATTATACAGGCCTACAACATTGTTATAGAGGCCTATAGCATTATTATACAGGCCTAAAGCATTATTATACAGGCCTATGGCATTATTATACAGGCCTATGGCATTATTATACAGGCTTATAGCATTATTATACAGCCCTACAACATTATTATACAGTCCTACAACATTATTATACAGGCCTACAACATTATTATACCGGCCTATAGCATTATTATACAGGCCTATAGCATTATTATACAGGCCTACAGCATTATTATACAGGCCTATAGCATTATTATACAGGCCAATAGCATTATTATACAGGCCTAAAGCATTATTATACAGGCCTATAGCATTATTATACAGGTCTATAGCATTATTATACAGGCCTACAGCATTATTATACAGGCCTATAGCATTATTATACAGGCCAATAGCATTATTATACAGGCCTAAAGCATTATTATGCATTCCTACAGCATTATTATACCGGCCTATAGCATTATTATACAGGCCTATAGCATTATTATACAGGCCTACAGCATTATTATACAGGCCTATAGCATTATTATACAGGCCAATAGCATTATTATACAGGCCTAAAGCATTATTATACAGCCCTACAACATTATTATACAGGCCTATAGCATTTTTATTTAGGCCTACAACATTATAATACAGGCCTATAGCATTATTATACAGGCCTAAAGCATTATTATACAGGCCTACAACATTATTATACAGCCCTACAGCATTATTATACAGGCCTTCAACATTATTATACAGGCCTACAGCATTATTATACCGGCCTACAGCATTATTATACAGGCCTACAACATTATTATACAGGCCTATGGCATTATTATGCAGCCCTATTACATTATTATACAGTCCTACAACATTATTATACAGGCCTATAGTATTATTATACAGTCCTACAGCTTTACTATATAGGCCTATAGCATTATTATACAGGCCTATAGCATTATTATACAGCCCTACAACATTATTATACAGTCCTACAACATTATTATACAGGCCTAAAGCATTATTATACAGTCCTACAACATTATTATACAGGCCTATAGCATTATTATACAGGCCTATAGCATTATTATACAGGCCAACAACATTATTATGCAGCCCTACAACATTATTATACAGGCCTAAAGCATTATTATACAGTCCTACAACATTATTATACAGGCCTATAGCATTATTATACAGGCCTATAGCATTATTATACAGGCCAACAACATTATTATACAGGCCTACAACATTATTATACAGGCCTACAACATTATTATACAGGCCTACAACATTATTATGCAGCCCTACAACATTATTATACAGGCCTAAAGCATTATTATACAGTCCTACAACATTATTATACAGGCCTATAGCATTATTATACAGGCCTATAGCATTATTATACAGGCCAACAACATTATTATACAGGCCTACAACATTATAATACAGGCCTACAACATTATTATACAGGCCTACAGCATTATTATACAGCCCTATAACATTATTATGCAGCCCTATAACATTATTATACAGGCCTACAGCATTATTATTCAGTCCTACAACATTATTATACAGGCCTACAGCATTATTATACAGCCCTATAACATTATTATGCAGCCCTATAACATTATTATACAGGCCTACAGCATTATTATACAGGCCTATAGCATTATTATACAGCCCTATAACATTATTATGCAGCCCTATAACATTATTATACAGGCCTATAGCATTATTATACAGTCCTACAACATTATTATACAGGCCTACAGCATTATTATACAGCCCTATAACATTATTATGCAGCCCTATAACATTATTATACAGGCCTACAGCATTATTATTCAGTCCTACAACATTATTATACAGGCCTACAGCATTATTATACAGCCCTATAACATTATTATGCAGCCCTATAACATTATTATACAGGCCTACAGCATTATTATACAGGCCTATAGCATTATTATACAGCCCTATAACATTATAGGTACAACAGGTACAACACAGATATCGGCATCGGATGGACCGGCACCTCCTTTAATCAGAACAATATTTCCGCTGGGACTTTCTAAGGCAGGTGTTGGGTTTGCCCTCATGCGGCTGTGGCATCGGCACCCTTTTCCCAATTCTCTTTGGTCTGGTGCCACCTCTACAGGATGGGTCTCTTCAGAGAGGGACGTTTGGATGGACTCCTCATTTTTTGATTAACCAATTTGCCGAGGTCCAACAGGTCGGCAATACGGTTATTGCGGCAAGAACCGAGCATGCCAGATAATCTGCTACCTGTATGACTTGCTTGTTTGATTTTGTTTATCTTTAAATTATTTGTAATAATACATTATAAGTCTTTTTCCTCTTCTGTTCTCAGCACAGATTTTACCACCACCCTGGGGTTTAGTGTAATGAACACATCATATTTGCAGCATTAAACTTTATATACTTGTTATTTACTCTACTTTTACAAACTATTAATCACTTGTTTTACTCTCCACATAAATGTCAAGACAAGTATATCAGCTGTAAAAAAGCAACTTGTTCCATGAATAGTATAAATATATTAAATAACGCACGCCCTCTACTACTAACCTTCCCTTCCTCTGGCTCTATGGTCGAATAAAACTCATCTAACTATCCAACCATTTGTGTTAATGAGCTGGTTTTAAAAGTTGATTGCTTTCCCTATTCAGCAATGCAAATACTGCCCCTTTGTGTTAAGTGTCCAAGACCTGTTGCTTAGTCGTCCAGGCATGTTTGACTCTCCATGACCCTATGGACCGCAGCATGCCAAGCACAATCTTTATGTCGTTGGCGTACTTATCCATAAGGTTTTCTTGGCAAAGATTCTGGAGTGGGTTGTCAGTTTGTCTGACCTGTGCTATGACCTGGCAATCTTGGATGCCAATCTTGGGTGAAACTACATGGTATAACTCACAGCTTCATTGAAGTACACAAGCCCCTTCATCATGACAAGCGTTTGATCCAGAAGGGACCTATGGATTAGCAGATTCCTGTGCAGTTCTGCCTTACTGCTATACATCAATCCTGTCGGTCAGTGGGCCGGTGGTTGGTCGGCCAATGCGGGACAGGTAGATCCAACCTCAGTAGTTACAAGGGAAACTTTGCTCTGGCTTGGGTGAGCGACACACAATTTTTCCTTTTGATCTCAAGACCAGCCCTGCATATGCTCTTGAAAGAGGAGACAGCCTGGTGAATGGTACTTCTCCACGCATTTCGGTCGGAAGCTAAAACCGACCATCAACGATGGTCAATGTGAAAGGCATCAAGGGGATGTTTCAGTGAGTCCTTGCACATTTTCTTCTGTCCTCCTCTTTTGCAATTAACAGTGACAAGCTCACCATATAGCTCAATCCTTGGCAGCCCATCATCCCCCATCCTAGAGATGTGTCCCGCCCAGTTACATCTTCATCATCATGGCCTCAATGCCAGTGACTCCTGCCTGTTCAAGGACTTCAGTGTTGGTGACTTGGTTATTCTAGTGGATGTTGAGGATGGTGCTGAGGCAGCGTTGATGAAGACACTCATGAAGTCGTAGTTGATATCGGAAGGTAACCCATGACTGAGCGCCGTAAGGTAGAGTGGTCAACACAACAGCTGGTGCATTTACTCAGATGCTTGTTGTTACAAACCCTTTTATGTAACCTGCTGAATGCACCATTTGCATTGTAGTCAATTTCCTTGTCAACCATGGCATCTGAGGTGATGATGCACACCATGTTTCCAGATGTCTGCTGGGATCCCATCAGCTCTTGCTGCTTTACCATTCTTTAGCTGCTCAAATGCTTTTACAGTCTCTTCAAGTTCTGTTTTCATTGGCTGTTGTGGAGTGCTGAAACTGAAACAACGTTTTTTGCACAGAAAGTGATTAGACCACCGGTTCAGTACCAAAGCCTTGTCACTAAGGATCGTTTGACCATCTGCACCGTGCAATGGGCTTCGAACCAGGTGCAAAGGGACGTACAATGTCTGCAGGGCTTCATGAAAGCCTCATTGGCCAATGTGAGTTCTTACCGCAAAGTTGGTCAACTACTAATTCTGAATTTCCCATAGAGCATGTTTTAGTCTCGACTTGAGATTTGCCAGAAGGTTGGCCTACACTTCATCTGACTGGAGTTTACCAATCTGAAAAGGTAGTATTCTCAGATAAATGTGAAACCTTCCTATTTTATCTGACGAGTTGACAAGGAGATTTGAGTTGAATCCACCATTTCAGTGCCTAAACTTGAGTGTATGCAGTGTGACAGGGCCGGCCTTTGGCTACCGGTTGCTCCTGTGATTTTCCCATAAACTTTTATCTTTGCTTTAATAAAGTGTTTTAAAACAAACAATAGCTTAACTTCAGCATAAAAGAAACACCTACACAAAGGGCTTGCTTATTTTCAGGAACACCCTGAATAGCCCTGAGATCGCTTCTTCTTCTGCAGGTAAAACAATACCTTTTCACACAGAGGGGTGGTACCTTTAAGTCCAGTCTCTCTCTCTCTCAGCTGCAATGGATCCTCTGCAGGTCCTCTCAGCGAAAACAGTCTCTCTAGTAAATCTTGTTGCAGTCACACAGACTGATCCTCTTTGGGGCACATTCCCGTGCTGCTCTGGCACCCACTCTGTAAGACCCGCCAAGTCATGTTCAGGAGCTCTGTCTCTTTCTCTGTCCCAGCCTGGAGCCAGCAGCGGGGCGGAAAGGGACAGAGAGGGGGAAGGGGGGAAAGAGACAGAGGGGACAAGCTATTAAAAAGTAAAGATATATCAATATCAACAAAGGTGGACTATGGTATTCTCAGTAGGAACATATGGATGTGAGAGCTGGACCAAAAAAGAAGTCTGAGCGCTGCAGAATTGACGCCTTTGAATTGTGGTGTTGCAGAGAACTGCTTAGAGCCCTATGGACTGCTAGAAGGCCCAACAAATCAGTACGTCAGGAAATCAAGACAAACTGTTCACTGGAAGGTATGATCATGAGGCTGAAGCTCAAAAATTGTCCATATCATGAGAAGACAGGATTCCCTAAAGAAGAGTCTGATACTGGGAAAGATTGAAGGCACACGAAGAAGAAGAGGGCAGAGGTGTGGAGATGGATAGATGAGGTCATTGACACATGGAACATGAGCTTAAGGGAGCTGAGAGGTGCAGTGACTCCACTGACTTGAACGGTAAGTACAATTAGGTCAGTCACCCTGGTTTGTCTTGTGGCTTTCTCCCACTTGGAGCAGTGTGCTGTAACTGGCTTCCTCAGCACTTTCTGGAGGGATTATGTCTACACGATCATTGCAGTTGTTACTATTATCACCACTGCCATCTTTGTGGCTGTATAACTCTCACATTCACTCGCTCAGAATCTTTTTTTTGACTGGAGGTCAATGGATGGAATCGAGGTGCCATCTTTTTATCATTAGGTTTCTTCCGTTTGCACAAAATAGGTATAAACTGTAAGGAACAACTCATCAGTTGTGTGGCCTCATTATCCAGGAGGGCTTCAAGGACTATACACACCATGTGATCATAACTCACTCGTAAACAACTTTAATTCATGAATTTCATGTCTCTTTAAGGTCATATTTCTGTATCTTTAAGTAAATGCTTAGTTGATGTTACAGAATAGTCCCTTGTAGAGCTTGGACTACTTCCGTGCTGTGGATACAGGTGGTCCATTGGTATGTGGGAAGCAGGACCATCCAGAGCCAAGTGATTTTAGGCACCATCCTTGGATCTTCCCGTCAGCTAATGTTCCTTCAGATAAACAGCAATTGCATTTTGCATCTTTCTTTAATAAATTATGAAAGAATCATCAAAGCAAACAGAGAACATGCCACGTGTGTTTAGTTGCCTGTGATCATTATGTTGATGCATCTTGTTCATTTTCCCATTAAATGGTTGTTAGTATTCTGTTATTGTCAGAGCATCAAACTATGTGACGGCTGCAATGTCCCCGGTGCCTGCGCGCCTGATCAGGAGGGAAATAGAATGAGAACGAAACCGGCCGGGAGGAAAGTAACAAAACGATCATTGTGTTATTATCCTTTATTTGTAACATATTAGCGCTATATAAGGGTTAATTACAGTGTATATTGTGTGTGTGAGTGATATTATACTGTAGAGTGTGCAGTTGTGTAGCTTGTGTGTGTGAGTGATATTATACTGTAGAGTGTGCAGTTGTGTAGATTGTGAGTGTGAGTGATATTATACTGTAGAGTGTGCAGTTGTGTAGATTGTGTGTGTGAGTGATATTATACTGTAGAGTGTGCGGTTGTGTAGATTGTGAGTGTGAGTGATATTATACTGTAGAGTGTACAGTTGTGTAGATTGTGAGTGTGAGTGATATTATACTGTAGAGTGTGCAGTTGTGTAGATTGTGAGTGTGAGTGATATTATACTGTAGAGTGTGCAGTTGTGTAGGTTGTGGGTGTGAGTGATATTATACTATAGAGTGTGCAGTTGTGTAGGTTGTGTGTGAGTGATATACTGTAGAGTGTGCGGTTGTGTAGGTTGTGTGTCAGTGATATTATACTGTAGAGTGTGCGGTTGTGTAGATTGTGTGTGTGAGTGATATACTGTAGAGTGTGCAGTTGTGTAGATTGTGGGTGTGAGTGATATTATACTGTAGAGTGTGCAGTTGTGTAGATTGTGTGTGTGAGTGATATTATACTGTAGAGTGTGCAGTTGTGTAGATTGTGTGTGTGAGTGATATTATACTGTAGAGTGTGCAGTTGTGTAGATTGTGTGTGTGAGTGATATTATACTGTAGAGTGTGCAGTTGTGTAGCTTGTGTGTGTGAGTGATATTATACTGTAGAGTATGCAGTTGTGTAGCTTGTGTGTGTGAGTGATATTATACTGTAGAGTGTGCAGTTGTGTAGATTGTGTGTGTGAGTGATATTATACTGTAGAGTGTGCAGTTGTGTAGATTGTGTGTGTGAGTGATATTATACTGTAGAGCGTGCAGTTGTGTAGCTTGTGTGTGTGAGTGATATTATACTGTAGAGTGTGCAGTTGTGTAGCTTGTGTGTGTGAGTGATATTATACTGTAGAGTATGCAGTTGTGTAGCTTGTGTGTGTGAGTGATATTATACTGTAGAGTGTGCAGTTGTGTAGCTTGTGTGTGTGAGTGATATTATACTGTAGAGTATGCAGTTGTGTAGCTTGTGTGTGTGAGTGATATTATACTGTAGAGTGTGCAGTTGTGTAGATTGTGTGTGTGAGTGATATTTTACTGTAGAGTGTGCAGTTGTGTAGATTGTGTGTGTGAGTGATATTATACTGTAGAGTGTGCAGTTGTGTAGATTGTGTGTGTGAGTGATATTATACTGTAGAGTGTGCAGTTGTGTAGCTTGTGTGTGTGAGTGATATTATACTGTAGAGTGTGCAGTTGTGTAGATTGTGGGTGTGAGTGATATTATACTGTAGAGTGTGCAGTTGTGTAGATTGTGGGTGTGAGTGATATTATACTGTAGAGTGTGCAGTTGTGTAGATTGTGTGTGTGTGATATTATACTGTAGAGTGTGCAGTTGTGTAGATTGTGTGTGTGAGTGATATTATACTCTAAAGTGTGCAGTTGTGTAGATTGTGGGTGTGAGTGATATTATACTGTAGAGTGTGCAGTTGTGTAGATTGTGTGTGTGAGTGATATTATACTGTAAAGTGTGCAGTTGTGTAGATTGTGGGTGTGAGTGATATACTGTAGAGTGTGCAGTTGTGTAGATTGTGTATGTGAGTGATATTATACTGTAGAGTGTGCGGTTGTGTAGCTTGTGTGTGTGAGTGATATGTACTGTAGAGTGTGCAGTTGTGTAGCTTGTGTGTGTGAGTGGTATTATAGTGTAGAGTGTGCAGTTGTGTAGCTTGTGTGTGTGAGTGATATTATAGTGTAGAGTGTGCAGTTGTGTAGATTGTGGGTGTGAGTGATATTATACTGTAGAGTGTGCGGTTATTGATGAAGAGATCCCACCGCTGCCACCAGCTGTCACGATTACTGCTTCTCAGTCGGGCTTGATAAGGCTGTTATTGCCAAACCTACCCAGCAGATCTACCAGATTCTTTTGATCTCTTCACTAAGACAGCTGATGTCTCTTAAATTAGATTAGTCGTTAAGAATATGAATGCAGGCTCAGCATTATAAGAAATCAGAAACTGTTTTTATTTCTGTGGACAAGGGCTCATCTATAAGGCATCATAACAGCAACTTTATTCATACAGTCATTGCGGTTATCTTCTTACCTCCCTTTTTAGATAGGAGCATATCTGTCTTCAATATATGTCTTCTTCCCTTGGCTTGGGAACATATATATATTTACTTTAAGACATTCAACCCAGCATTATCTCAACTGCCCTCAGAGACACCAATACATCTCTCTCTCTGTCAGAAAAAAACTCAACTGCCAACTGCTCTCTCCCCTCTCTGACAGTTACCACCGACCACACAACATTCTAAACCATTTAACTCCTTACACACTGGACACAAGTAATCATATAGTCATCAACATAACATAAAATAGCATAACATTTTACATATTAATTAACATGACATAACACATATAGGATAATCAAATTAACATAAAAGCATATTAAACAACTAAACTTTTACTGACCCCAAAGGGGGTTCAGGGGAATCATGACAACACTGTACACTGAACCATACACTACACCATTCACTACACACTACAATATATACCGTACACTACACCATATACTACACCATTCACTTCACACTACAATATACACCGTACACTACACCATACTTCAATATACAGGGAGTGCAGAATTATTAGGCAAGTTGTATTTTTGAAGATTAATTTTATTATTGAACAACAACCATGTTCTCAATGAACCCAAAAAACTCATTAATATCAAAGCTGAATATTTTTGGAAGTAGTTTTTAGTTTGTTTTTAGTTTTAGCTATTTTAGGGGGATATCTGTGTGTGCAGGTGACTATTACTGTGCATAATTATTAGGCAACTTAACAAAAAACAAATATATACCCATTTCAATTATTTATTTTTACCAGTGAAACCAATATAACATCTCAACATTCACAAATATACATTTCTGACATTCAAAAACAAAACAAAAACAAATCAGTGACCAATATAGCCACCTTTCTTTGCAAGGACACACAAAAGCCTGCCATCCATGGATTCTGTCAGTGTTTTGATCTGTTCACCATCAACATTGCGTGCAGCAGCAACCACAGCCTCCCAGACACTGTTCAGAGAGGTGTACTGTTTTCCCTCCTTGTAAATCTCACATTTGATGATGGACCACAGGTTCTCAATGGGGTTCAGATCAGGTGAACAAGGCGGCCATGTCATTAGATTTTCTTCTTTTATACCCTTTCTTGCCAGCCACGCTGTGGAGTACTTGGATGCGTGTGATGGAGCATTGTCCTGCATGAAAATCATGTTTTTCTTGAAGGATGCAGACTTCTTCCTGTACCACTGCTTGAAGAAGGTGTCTTCCAGGAACTGGCAGTAGGATTGGGAGTTGAGCTTGACTCCATCCTCAACCCGAAAAGGCCCCACAAGCTCATCTTTGATGATACCAGCCCAAACCAGTACTCCACCTCCACCTTGCTGGCGTCTGAGTCGGACTGGAGCTCTCTGCCCTTTACCAATCCAGCCACGGGCCCATCCATCTGGCCCATCAAGACTCACTCTCATTTCATCAGTCCATAAAACCTCATAAAAATCAGTCTTGAGATATTTCTTGGCCCAGTCTTGACGTTTCAGCTTGTGTGTCTTGTTCATTGGTGGTCGTCTTTCAGCCTTTCTTACCTTGGCCATGTCTCTGAGTATTGCACACCTTGTGCTTTTGGGCACTCCAGTGATGTTGCAGCTCTGAAATATGGCCAAACTGGTGGCAAGTGGCATCGTGGCAGCTGCACGCTTGACTTTTCTCAGTTCATGGGCAGTTATTTTGCGCCTTGGTTTTTCCACACGCTTCTTGCGACCCTGTTGACTATTTTGAATGAAACGCTTGATTGTTCGATGATCACGCTTCAGAAGCTTTGCAATTTTAAGTGTGCTGCATCCCTCTGCAAGATATCTCACTATTTTTGACTTTTCTGAGCCTGTCAAGTCCTTCTTTTGACCCATTTTGCCAAAGGAAAGGAAGTTGCCTAATAATTATGCACACCTGATATAGGGTGTTGATGTCATTAGACCACACCCCTTCTCATTACAGAGATGCACATCACCTAATATGCTTAATTGGTAGTAGGCTTTCGAGCCTATACAGCTTGGAGTAAGACAACATGCATAAAGAGGATGATGTGGTCAAAATACTCATTTGCCTAATAATTCTGCACTCCCTGTACATGGTACACTGCAACATATACTACACCATACACTACATCATACACTGCACCATATACCATTCACTACTCCATACACTGCACTACACACTGCACCATATACCATACACTACACCATGTACTACACCATACACTGCACTATACACTGCACCATATACCAAAAATTATACCATGCACTACACCATACCGAGCACTATATACCATACACTGCACCATACACTGCATCATATACCATACACCACATCATACACTACACCATATACTACACCATACACTGCATCATATACCATATACAGAGCGCCAAATACCATACACTACACCAAACACCATGCACCATAAACTAATCTACATCATACACAATGCACTACACTGTACACCATACACCACAACATATACCATACCTTACACTTCACCATACAACATACACTACACCATATACCATACACCAAATCCTATATCATACCATACACAGCACCATACATCATACACTACACCATACAATATAAACAACACCCTATACCATACACAACACCATACACAACACCATACACAACACCATACCCAACACCATACACAACACCATACACAACACCATACACTGCACCATACACAATACACTGCACCATACAATATACACAACACCATATACCATCCACTGCAGCAAACAGTGGATGGTATAAACATACATCATACACAACATCATACACTGTGCACTACACTGTACACCATATATACACCTTACACCATTCACCTTACATTGCCCAATAAACCATAAACAATACCATAAAGCATCCACCAAACACTATACCAAATACCATACACCGCACCAACCACCGCACACTATAATATACATCATACCCTACACCATATACTACATCATACACCGAACTCTACACCACACACTACACCATACACCATACACTACACTGTAAACTGTACACTACACCATATACTACACCATATACTACACTGTACACCTCACACCATTCACTACATAAGACACCATATACTACATTACACTGCACCATATACTACACCTTACACCATACGCTACACACTACAATATACATGGCACACTGCACACTACAATATACACCGTACACTACACCATATACTACACCATACGCTACACACTACAATATACACTGTACCATACACTACACACTACTTTAAACATGGTACACTGCACACTAACAGCCTTATTAAATTACGATTTGTCCAATTGAATTGGGCTCTATATAAGCACAGCGCATAATTTTTTTTACAGAAGTTTTTAGTTAGTGAAGACCTCGCTTTTGGATAGAAGATCACTAACTAAAAACTTCTGTAAAACAATATGCTCTGTGCTTATATAGAGCCCTATTTAATTGGCCGAATTACAATTTAATAAGGCTGTAAATATATACACCATACTCTGCACCATATACTACACCATACACTATACACTACAATATACATGGTACACTGCACACCACAATATACACTGTACAGTGCACCATATACTACACACTACAATATACACCGTACACTGCACCATACACTACACCATACGCTACACACTACAATATACACTAGACACTGCACCATATACTACACTATACACTACACACTACAATATACACTGTACACTGCACCATACACTACACCATACACTACACACTACAATATACATGGTACACTGCACACCACAATATACACTGTACACTGCACCATATACTACACCATACGCTACACACTACAATATACATAGTACACTGCACACTGCAATATACACTGTACACTGCACCATATACTTCACCATACACTACACATTACAATATACATGGTACACTGCACACTGCAATATACACTGTACACTGCACCATACACTACACCATACGCTACACACTACAATATACACTGTACACTGCACCATATACTACACCATACACTACACACTACAATATACATGGTACACTGCACACTGCAATATACACTGTACACTGCACCATATACTACACCATACACTACACACTACAATATACACTGTACACTTCACCATATACTACACCATATGCTACACACTACAATATACACTGTACACTGCACCATATACTACACTATACATTACACACTACAATATACACTGTACACTGCACCATATACTACACTATACACTACACACTACAATATACATGGTACACTGCACACTACAATATACACTGTACACTGCACCATATACTACACCATACACTACACACTACAATATACACTGTACACTGCACCATACACTACAACATACGCTACACACTACAATATACACTGTACATTGAACCATATACTACATTATACACTACACACTACAATATACATAGTACACTGCACACTACAATATACACTGTACACTGCACCATATACTACAACATACGCTACACACTACAATATACACCGTACACTGCACCAAATACTACACCATACACTACACACTGCAATATACACTGTACACTGCACCATACACTACACCATACGCTACACACTACAATATACACTGTACACTGCACCATATACTACACCATACACTACACACTACAATATACATGGTACACTGCACACTGCAATATACACTGTACACTGCACCATATACTACACCATACACTACACACTACAATATACACTGTACACTTCACCATATACTACACCATATGCTACACACTACAATATACACTGTACACTGCACCATATACTACACTATACATTACACACTACAATATACACTGTACACTGCACCATATACTACACTATACACTACACACTACAATATACATGGTACACTGCACACTACAATATACACTGTACACTGCACCATATACTACACCATACACTACACACTACAATATACACTGTACATTGAACCATACACTACACTATACACTACACACTACAATATACATGGTACACTGCACACTACAATATACACCGTACACTGAACCATATACTACATTATACACTGCACACTACAATATACACTGTACACTGCACCATATACTACACCATACGCTACACACTACAATATACACTGTACACTGCACCATATACTACACCATACGCTACACACTACAATATACACTGTACACTGCACCATATACTACACCATACACTACACACTACAATATACACTGTACACTGCACCATATACTACACCATACGCTACACACTACAATATACACTGTACACTGCACCATATACTACACCATACACTACACACTACAATATACATGGTACACTGCACACTGCAATATACACTGTACACTGCACCATATACTACACCATACACTACACACTACAATATACACTGTACACTTCACCATATACTACACCATATGCTACACACTACAATATACACTGTACACTGCACCATATACTACACTATACACTACACACTACAATATACACTGTACACTGCACCATATACTACACTATACACTACACACTACAATATACATGGTACACTGCACACTACAATATACACTGTACACTGCACCATATACTACACCATACACTACACACTACAATATACACTGTACACTGCACCATACACTACAACATACGCTACACACTACAATATACACTGTACATTGAACCATATACTACATTATACACTACACACTACAATATACATAGTACACTGCACACTACAATATACACTGTACACTGCACCATATACTACAACATACGCTACACACTACAATATACACCGTACACTGCACCAAATACTACACCATACACTACACACTGCAATATACACTGTACACTGCACCATACACTACACCATACGCTACACACTACAATATACACTGTACACTGCACCATATACTACACCATACACTACACACTACAATATACATGGTACACTGCACACTGCAATATACACTGTACACTGCACCATATACTACACCATACACTACACACTACAATATACACTGTACACTTCACCATATACTACACCATATGCTACACACTACAATATACACTGTACACTGCACCATATACTACACTATACACTACACACTACAATATACACTGTACACTGCACCATATACTACACTATACACTACACACTACAATATACATGGTACACTGCACACTACAATATACACTGTACACTGCACCATATACTACACCATACACTACACACTACAATATACACTGTACATTGAACCATACACTACACTATACACTACACACTACAATATACATGGTACACTGCACACTACAATATACACCGTACACTGAACCATATACTACATTATACACTGCACACTACAATATACACTGTACACTGCACCATATACTACACCATACGCTACACACTACAATATACACTGTACACTGCACCATATACTACACCATACGCTACACACTACAATATACACTGTACACTGCACCATATACTACACCATACACTACACACTACAATATACACTGTACACTGCACCATATACTACACCATACGCTACACACTACAATATACACTGTACACTGCACCATATACTACACAATACGCTACACACTACAATATACACTGTACACTGCACCATACACTACACTATACACTACACACTACACACTACAATATACATGGTACACTGCACACTGCAATATACACTGTACACTGCACCATACACTACACCATACACTACACACTACAATATACATGGTACACTGCACACTACAATATACACTGTACAGTGCACCATATACAACACCATATGCTACACACTACAATATACACTGTACACTGCACCATATACTACACCATACACTACACGCTACAGTATACACTGTACACTGCACCATATACTACACTATACACTACACACTACAATATACACTGTACACTGCACCATATAATACACTATACACTTCACACTACAATATGCACTGCACCATACACTACACCATACACTACACACTACATTAAACCTGGTACATTGCACACTGCAATATACACCGTACACTGCACCATGTACTACACCATACGCTACACACTACAATATACACCGTACACTGTACCATACACTACACCATACACTACACATTACAATATACATGGTACACTGCACACTGCAATATACATGGTACACTGCACCATACACTACACTATACGCTACACACAACAATATACACTGTACACTGCACCATATACTACACCATACACTACACATTATAATATACACTGTACACTGCACCATACACTACACTATACACTACACACTACAATATACATGGTACACTGCACACTGCAATATACACTGTACACTGCACCATACACTACACCATACGCTACACACTACAATATACACCGTACACTGCACCATACACTACACTATACACTACACACTACAATATACATGGTACACTGCACACTACAATATACACTGTACACTGCACCATATACTACACCATACACTACACACTACAATATACACTGTACACTGCACCATACACTACACTATACACTACACACTACAATATACATGGTACACTGCACACTGCAATATACACTGTATACTGCACCATACACTACACCATACGCTACACACTACAATATACACCGTATACTGCACCATATACATGGCACACTGCACACTACAATATACACCGTACACTGTACCATACACTACACCATACACTACACACTACAATATACATGGTACACTGCACACTGCAATATACACCGTACACTGCACCATACACTACACCATACGCTACACACTACAATATACACTGTACACTGCACCATATACTACACCATACACTACACACTACAATATACACTGTACACTGCACCATACACTACACTATACACTACACACTACAATATACATGGTACACTGCACACTGCAATATACACTGTACACTGCACCATACACTACACCATATGCTACACACTACAATATACACTGTACACTGCACCATATACTACACTATACACTACACACTACAATATACACTGTACACTGCACCATACACTACACACTACAATATACATGGTACACTGCACACTACAATATACACTGTATAGTGCACCATATACTACACCATATGCTACAAACTACAATATACACTGTACACTGCACCATATACTACACTATACACTACACACTACAATATACACTGTACACTGCACCATACGCTACACACTACAATATACATGGTACACTGCACACTGCAATATACACCGTACACTGCACCATACACTACACCATACGCTACACACTACAATATACACTGTACACTGCACCATATACTACACCATACACTACACACTACAATATACACTGTACACTGCACCATACACTACACTATACACTAAACACTACAATATACATGGTACACTGCACACTGCACCATACACTACACTATACACTAAACACTACAAAATACATGGTACACTGCACACTGCACCATACACTGTACACTGCACCATACACTACACTATACACTACACACTACAATATACATGGTACACTGCACACTGCAATATACACCGTACACTGCACCATACTACACTATACACTACACACTACAATATACACTGTACACTGCACCATACACTACACCATACACGACACACTACAATATACATGGTACACTGCACACTACAATATACACTGTACACTGCACCATATACTACACCATACCCTACACACTACAATATACACCGTACACTGCACCATATACTACACCATACACTACACACTACAATATACACTGTACACTGCACTATATACTACACCATACACTACACACTACAATATACACCGTACACTGCACCATATACTACACCATACGCTACACACTACAATATACACCGTACACTGCACCATATACTACACACTACAATATACATGGTACACTACACACTACAATATACACCGTACACTGCACCATATACTACACCATACGCTACACACTACAATATACACTGTACACTGCACCATATACTACACTATACACTTCATACTACAATATACATGGTACACTGCACACTGCAATATACACTGTACACTGCACCATATACTACACAATACACTTCATACTACAATATACATGGTACACTACACACTACAATAAACACTGTACACTGCACCATATACTACACCATACGCTACACACTACAATATACACTGTACACTGCACCATATACTGCACTATACACTTCATACTACAATATACATGGTACACTGCACACTGCAATATACACTGTACAGTGCACCATATACTATACTATACGCTACACACTACAATATACACCGTACACTGCACCATACACTATACTATACACTACACACTACAATATACACTGCACCATACACTACACCATACGCTACACACTACAATATACACTGTACACTGCACCATATACTACACCATACGCTACACACTACCATATACACCGTACACTGCACCATATACTACACCATACGCTACACACTACAATATACACTGTACACTGCACCATATACTACACTATACACTACAAACTACAATATACACTGTACACTGCACCATACACTACACCATACACTACACACTACAATATACTTGGTACACTGCACACTACAATATAAACTGTACACTGCACCATATACTACACCATACGCTACACACTACAATATACACTAGACACTGCACCATATACTACACCATACACTACACACTACAATATACACTAGACACTGCACCATATACTACACTATACACTACACACTACAGTATACACTTTACACTGCACCATACACTACACCATACACTACACACAACATTAAACATGGTACACTGCACACTGCAATATACACCGTCCACTGCACCATGTACTACACCATATGCTACACAATACAATATACATGGTACACTGCACACTACAATATACACTGTACACTGCACCATATACTACAACATACACTACAAACTACAATATACACTAGACACTGCACCATATAGTAAACTATACACTACATACTACAATATACATGGTACACTGCACACTGCAATATACACTGTACAGTGCACCATATACAACACCATACGATCCACACTACAATATACACTGTACACTGCACCATATACTACACTATACACTACACACTACAATATACACTGTACACTGCACCATATACTACACTATACACTACATACTACAGTATACATGGTACACTGCACACTACAATATACACTGTACACTGCACCATATACTACAACATAAGCTACACACTACAATATACATGGTACACTGCACACTACAATATACACTGTACACTGCACCATATACTACAACATACACTACAAACTACAATATACACTAGACACTGCACCATATAGTAAACTATACACTACATACTACAATATACATGGTACACTGCACACTGCAATATACACTGTACAGTGCACCATATACAACACCATACGATCCACACTACAATATACACTGTACACTGCACCATATACTACACTATACACTACACACTACAATATACACTGTACACTGCACCATATACTACACTATACACTACATACTACAGTATACATGGTACACTGCACACTACAATATACACTGTACACTGCACCATATACTACAACATAAGCTACACACTACAATATACATGGTACACTGCACACTACAATATACACTGTACACTGCACCATATACTACAACATACACTACAAACTACAATATACACTAGACACTGCACCATATAGTAAACTATACACTACATACTACAATATACATGGTACACTGCACACTGCAATATACACTGTACAGTGCACCATATACAACACCATACGATCCACACTACAATATACACTGTACACTGCACCATATACTACACTATACACTACACACTACAATATACACTGTACACTGCACCATATACTACACTATACACTACATACTACAGTATACATGGTACACTGCACACTACAATATACACTGTACACTGCACCATATACTACAACATAAGCTACACACTACAATATACATGGTACACTGCACACTACAATATACACTGTACACTGCACCATATACTACAACATACACTACAAACTACAATATACACTAGACACTGCACCATATAGTAAACTATACACTACACACTACACACTACAATATACATGGTACACTGCACACTGCAATATACACTGTACAGTGCACCATATACAACACCATACGATCCACACTACAATATACACTGTACACTGCACCATATACTACAACATACGCTACACACTACAATATACACTGTACACTGCACCATATACTACACTATACACTACACACTACAATATACACTGTACACTGCACCATATACTACACTATACACTACATACTACAGTATACATGGTACACTGCACACTACAATATACACCGTACACTGCACCATATACTACACCATACGCTACACACTACAATATATATGGTACACTGCACACTGCAATATACACTGTACACTGCACCATATACTACAACATACACTACACACTACAATATACACTGTACACTGCACCATGTACTACAACATACTCTACACACTACAATATACACTGTACACTGCACCATATACTACACTATACACTACAATATGCACTGTACACTGCACCATATACTACACTATACACTACACACTACAATATACACTGTACACTGCACCATATACTACACTATACACTACATACTACAGTATACATGGTACACTGCACACTACAATATACACCGTACACTGCACCATATACTACACCATACGCTACACACTACAATATATATGGTACACTGCACACTGCAATATACACTGTACACTGCACCATATACTACAACATACACTACACACTACAATATACACTGTACACTGCACCATATACTACACCATACGCTACACACTACAATATACATGGTACACTGCACACTACAATATACACTGTACACTGCACCATATACTACAACATACACTACACACTACAATATACATGGTACACTGCACACTACAATATACACTGTACACTGCACCATGTACTACAACATACGCTACACACTACAATATACACTGTACACTGCACCATATACTACACTATACACTACACACTACAATATGCACTGTACACTGCACCATATACTACACTATACACTACACACTACAATATACACTGTACACTGCACCATATACTACACCATACGCTACACACTACAATATACACTGTACACTGCACCATATACTACACCATACGCTACACACTACAATATACATGGTACACTGCACACTACAATATACACTGTACACTGCACCATATACTACAACATACGCTACACACTACAATATACATGGTACACTGCACACTACAATATACACTGTACACTGCACCATATACTACACACTACAATATACATGGTACACTGCACACTACAATATACACTGTACACTGCACCATATACTACAACATACACTACACACTACAATATACACTAGACACTGCACCATATAGTAAACTATACACTACATACTACAATATACATGGTACACTGCACACTGCAATATACACTGTACAGTGCACCATATACAACACCATACGCTCCACACTACAATATACACTGTACACTGCACCATATACAACACCATACGCTCCACACTACAATATACACTGTACACTGCACCATATACTACACTATACACTTCATACTACAATATACATGGTACACTGCACACTGCAATATACACTGTACACTGCACCATATACTACACAATACACTTCATACTACAATATACATGGTACACTACACACTACAATAAACACTGTACACTGCACCAGATACTACACCATACGCTACACACTACAATATACATGGTACACTGCACACTATAATATACGCTGTACACTGCACCATATACTACAACATACGCTACACACTACAATATACATGGTACACTACACACTGCAATAAACACTGTACACTGCACCATATACTACACCATACGCTACACACTACAATATACACTGTACACTGCACCATATACTGCACTATACACTTCATACTACAATATACATGGTACACTGCACACTGCAATATACACTGTACAGTGCACCATATACTATACTATACGCTACACACTACAATATACACCGTACACTGCACCATACACTACACTATACACTACACACTACAATATACACTGCACCATACATTACACCATACGCTACACACTACAATATACACTGTACACTGCACCATATACTACACCATACGCTACACACTACCATATACACCGTACACTGCACCATATACTACACTATACGCTACACACTACAATATACACTGTACACTGCACCATATACTACAACATACGCTACACACTACAATATACACTGTACACTGCACCATATACTACACCATACGCTACACACTACAATATACATGGTACACTGCACACTACAATATACACTGTACACTGCACCATATACTACAACATACGCTACACACTACAATATACACTGTACACTGCACCATATACTACACCATACGCTACACACTACAATATACATGGTACACTGCACACTACAATATACACTGTACACTGCACCATATACTACAACATACACTACACACTACAATATACATGGTACACTGCACACTGCAATATACACTGTACACTGCACCATGTACTACAACATACGCTACACACTACAATATACACTGTACACTGCACCATATACTACACTATACACTACACACTACAATATGCACTGTACACTGCACCATATACTACACCATACGCTACACACTACAATATACACTGTACACTGCACCATATACTACACCATACGCTACACACTACAATATACACTGTACACTGCACCATATACTACACTATACACTACAAACTACAATTTACTTGGTACACTGCACACTACAATATACACTGTACAGTGCACCATATACTACACCATACGCTACACACTACAATATACACTGTACACTGCACCATATACTACACCATACGCTACACACTACAATATACACTGTACACTGCACCATATACTACACCATACGCTACACACTACAGTATACACTGTACACTGCACCATACACCACACCATACACTACACACGACATTAAACATGGTACACTGCACACTGCAATATACACCGTCCACTGCACCATGTACTACACCATACGCTACACAATACAATATACATGGTACACTGCACACTACAATATACACTGTACACTGCACCATATACTACAACATACGCTACACACTACAATATACATAGTACACTGCACACTACAATATACACTGTACACTGCACCATATACTACACACTACAATATACATGGTACACTGCACACTACAATATACACTGTACACTGCACCATATACTACAACATATGCTACACACTACAATATACATTGTACACTGCACACTACAATATACACTGTACACTGCACCATATACTACAACATACACTACACACTACAATATACAATAGACACTGCACCATATAGTAAACTATACACTACATACTACAATATACATGGTACACTGCACACTGCAATATACACTGTACAGTGCACCATATACAACACCATACGCTCCACACTACAATATACACTGTACATTGCACCATATACTACAACATACGCTACACACTACAATATACACTGTACACTGCACCATATACTACACTATACATTACACACTACAATATACACTGTACACTGCACCATATACTACACTATACACTACACACTACAGTATACATGGTACACTGCACACTACAATATACACTGTACACTGCACCATATACTACACTATACACTACACACTACAGTATACATGGTACACTGCACACTACAATATACACTGTACACTGCACCATATACTACAACATACGCTACACACTACAATATACATGGTACACTGCACACTACAATATACACTGTACACTGCACCATGTACTACAACATACGCTACACACTACAATATACACTGTACACTGCACCATATACTACACTATACACTACATACTACAATATACACTGTACACTGCGCCATATACTACACCATACGCTACACACTACAATATACACTGTACACTGCACCATATACTACACCATACGCTACACACTACAATATACATGGTACACTGCACACTACAATATACACTGTACACTGCACCATATACGACAACATACACTACACACTACAATATACATGGTACACTGCACACTGCAATATACACTGTACACTGCACCATGTACTACAACATACGCTACACACTACAATATACACTGTACACTGCACCATATACTACACTATACACTACACACTACAATATGCACTGTACACTGCACCATATACTACACCATACGCTACACACTACAATATACACTGTACACTGCACCATATACTACACCATACGCTACACACTACAATATACATGGTACACTGCACACTACAATATTCACTGTACACTGCACCATATACTACAACATACGCTACACACTACAATATACATGGTACACTGCACACTACAATATACACTGTACACTGCACCATATACTACACACTACAATATACATGGTACACTGCACACTACAATATACACTGTACACTGCACCATATACTACAACATACGCTACACACTACAATATACATGGTACACTGCACACTACAATATACACTGTACACTGCACCATACACTACACTATACACTACACACTACAATATACACTAGACTCTGCACCATATAGTAAACTATACACTACATACTACAATATACATGGTACACTGCACACTGCAATATACACTGTACAGTGCACCATATACAACACCATACGCTCCACACTACAATATACACTGTACACTGCACCATATACTACAACATACGCTACACACTACAATATACACTGTACACTGCACCATATACTACACTATACACTAGACACTACAATATACACTGTACACTGCACCATATACTACACTATACACTACACACTACAGTATACATGGTATACTGCACACTACAATATACACTGTACACTGCACCATTTACTACAACATACGCTACACACTACAATATACACCGTACACTGCACCATATACTACACCATACGCTACACACTACAATATACATGGTACACTGCACACTGCAATATACACTGTACAGTGCACCATATACTACAACATACGCTAAACACTACAATATACACTGTTCACTGCACCATATACTACACCATACGCTACACACTACAATATACATGGTACACTGCACACTACAATATACACTGTACACTGCACCATATACTACAACATACACTACACACTACAATATACATGGTACACTGCACCATATACTACACCATACGCTACACACTACAATATACACTGTACACTGCACCATGTACTACAACATACGCTACACACTACAATATACACTGTACACTGCACCATATACTACACTATACACTACACACTACAATATACACTGTACACTGCACCATATACTACACTAACACTACACACTACAATATACACTGTACACTGCGCCATATACTACACCATACGCTACACACTACAATATACACTGTACACTGCACCATATACTACACCATACGCTACACACTACAATATACATGGTACACTGCACACTACAATATACACTGTACACTGCACCATATACTACAACATACACTACACACTACAATATACATGGTACACTGCACACTACAATATACACTGTACACTGCACCATGTACTACAACATACGCTACACACTACAATATACACTGCACCATATAGTAAACTATACACTACATACTAAATAGTACATGGTACACTGCACACTGCAATATACACTGTACAGTGCACCATATACAACACTATATGCTCCACACTACAATATACACTGTGCACTGCACCATATACTACACCATACACTACACACTACAATATACACTGTACACTGCACCATATACTACACCATACACTACACACTACAATATAC
>JAPZIH010000253.1:0-10000 GCA_027410445.1 Discoglossus pictus
CCCCAACCTCATGGTTACTTGTGCCCAGAGTGTCGGGCGGTGTGTCCCAGGAACGTTATACCTGACTACAGGCTGGGGAGCCTAATAGATAAGATCCATCTGGGAATGCAGGAGAAAAGCATGAAGGAGGTAATGGGAGCCTGATATTGGTTATATGTGTACGTATAAATGTTTGTGTTGCATCATCAAGACAATGCACAAAATAATTAATGACGACTTAAGTGAATTTAAATAAGTATAACCAATGGCTTACATTGGCAGTAGTAAAATACTTGAAGCTCGAATACAAAATAACAATCCCCTTCCCCTCTTCCACATCCATCAACCCACCATCCACTGATAGATAAGCCAATGCAGTCATGCTGAAAGTAACAAGAAAGTACCAAATTGATAAAGTTGTAAAACTATAGCTTATGTCTTAGCTAGCTGGTAATGTACATGAAGAGTTGGGACATTTGTACAATGATAAAGACTTTCCAGTGGTTACTGACTTTCTTTTCTCTTATCAGGAGAACGCTCCACCTCAGGACCCTGGTCACCCTGTCCAGCTTGTGTGGACAGATAAAGATGGCTACCTTCATCTAGATGAGAACACTGTGTATGACTGCTTCCTTAGCACCCACACCTCAAATTACCCCGTCTTCCTACTGAGTATAATAGGGGAGAAGCGGCGGGGGAAGTCATTCCTGATGAACTATATTATGAGGGCCTTACACTGTCAGGTGAGATGACCTAAATAGAGGCATTTTATATATATATATATATATATATATATATATTTATTTATTTATATTTTTAATATTTTATATTTATTTATATTTATATATTTATATATATATATATATATATATTTATATTTATATATATTTATATATATTTATATTTATATATATTTATATATATATATATATATATATATATATATATATATATATATATATATATATATATATATATATACATTCATTCTGCAAATAAACCTAACATTACCATGTTAGACAGTTTAAACTCTTGGGGTATCGTATATAAGTTCTCAAATCTGTAGTTATTTATACCCTATATATATACATATATATTATTATTATATATTATATTTATTAATAATATATTAGCAAATAGTAGATAAGAGGACAGATCTCTTTAAAGGGCACACCTTTAATTACTAAACTCCAATAAGAGAATGATTATTAAACTTAACTTTTAATTCAAAGATATCACATATATAGTTGTGAGCATGCGAGTTGTTGCTAACGCCCGCGGGCTCGCGCAGCGAGCCGCGGCCCTCGCATAGCGAGGGCACTGGGCAAGGGCCTCAGTTGCTGGCATGGAGCGCCAAAGGTGCTCCTTGCCAGCAACTGAGGACCTCGCGAAGTTCACGTCGCTACTCAAATATCACGACACACAAATTACGAAACTCGCTACATTTTCCGAACAACGCAAACAACCTACGACACACGTACACACACATTACGGCCTCGCAACACTCGGACGCAACTCGCGAACATTACAAAATTTCAAACACAATAAATACACACAGCACATACATAAAACGATTACCTACAGCAAGAGGGAGCATCCAGGACCTCAAAAATGCAAGTTACACCTTCATTTGACTCAAAATAAAAGAGTTTACACACTAAAAAATTTGCTAAGCGAGAGAAAAAATGGCCGCCGGACAAAACGAAAAGGAGGCTACACACGCAAACACCATACGAGACACGTTACCAGACTTTACGACCTCGCAAACATCGGACGCAACACGCCGACATACAAATGTTTCAAACACAATAAATACACACAACACACACATAAAAAGCTTACCTACAGCAAGAGGAACAATCCAGCAGCTCAAAAAACAAAGTTACACCTTCATTTAAATAAAAATAAAACACTTTAGACACTAATAAAATCGCTAAGCGACAGAAAAAATGGCCGCCGGAAAAAAACGAAAACGAGGCTATAGCACTCTCAACACGTAAAACACGACAACACACTCGCAAAACAACACCCGAAACTCGAAAACTAACACGAAGCACCGACGGATAATCCGCAAAGACGCATACCACACATAAACCGCCATTTTACGCTAATGCGGAAGTACACCACTACACGGTTTCGTCTCGCGCACGCACTGTATTACACTGCACACATTCACCACGCTTACACAGCAGCTCCACATCACTAATGCTGCAGCAACCTCAAAACACATTGCAGATCTTCAACACAATGCTTCAAAATAGGTAAAGTATATTCATTTATTAATGTATTATATATTTCATTATTATACACCAAACAGCATTAGCTACCTTACAATTTCATTGCCGTCATTTTTTGACGGGCAATATTCTAGTTAAACTATAAATTGCTAAAATAAAAATACAAACAAACGCTAGTACTAATCACAACAAGGGGCCAGGAAGTCACTGAATTGGTATGTGCAGGTATATTAAGTTTATTTCAAACAGTTTAATTTGGATTGACCATATTGTGGTAGATCATGAGATATAATAAATGACTTGCTCAAAACCATGTGATGTTTTAATACAAAATATATATTTTTTTAAAAGTGGTTGATCTTGTGAATTAATTATTATACTTTAATGACAGTCACAATAAATTACAAAGTTGTAGATAATAAAAATAAAAATGTGGTTATATCATATTATTTAATTCACTGTAATTGATTATTAAGAGTAGAATTCCCTTTCTAAATGTATTTTTGCTTTTAATAGACTAACATGTGTTGCTATGACAACACCAACTCTGTAAGTAGTTGCTAGTTACATCCAGATGTGACCCCTGATAACATTTAGAAACGCACGTCGGGTCATCATAGTAATGCATGCTGCTGACCGATGAGGTCATTACACGTTGTCGGCTTCGGTAGCTAACATTGCAAGTAAATAAATCTCTATATAACAAAAAAAATAATAGCAGACTATATATAGAAAATAAAATAAAATAAAATGATGGCAGCCAGTAAAAAAGGTCTAAAAATAATCTGAAACTGTAATTCTAAGTTAAGGGACTGCTAGTGGAATACTGTTGCGAAACATAGCTAGGTTTACAGATGCAAACTATTTATATGTAAGGGTATTGCTTATTAAACAATAGAAAAACTACCTCATACCTCAACTGCCTGTATTTATAGAACAATATAGGATTTATAATTATAATAGTACCTACATTTATCATAAAACATGGTGTTTAGGAATAATTTTATTGTGGGAATACAACCGGATAGATTAATTAGAGTGAATAATAAGGTATGTGCTTTATCGTGGTCACCTACATGAGACTACTTGCTGTTTGTTTACCCCCTTGAGGAATCCGCAACAGACAGGGGAGGTACGCGTGTCGGTCAATAAAGAAGCTATAAATCGCTAGCTATAAATGTTTTTTTCAGGTGCAATAACACTGAATTCTGCCACTGAGCCACTTTACTTTGATCTATTGGAAAAAACAATATTACGTCAAGTTGCAGTCACTTTATTTATTTTATTTGCTGTGTTTTGCAAACTAAAAAAAATTCTACTAATGCAATAATATGGTACTTGGACACTTAGTCACTTTATCTAGAACTTTGTAATTTTATTGAGACTATCATCACATATAATAGTTTGTGTTAAACTGAGATTTGTCGTCACGCTTGCGTGCCTTGGAAAGCGAGGCGCCCAACTTGCTGCATTGAGCGCCGAAGACACTCATTGCAGCCAGTGGCTCCATCACACATGCGAGCCTCGCAAAGCAGCTGAGCAGCACTTAGGCTGTAATGAGCGAAGGTGCTCCTTCCAGCCAGTGGCGCCGTCACACATGGGAACCTCGTAAAGGGAGGAGAAGCAGATGCAGAGCGCGTAACTCTTAAAAAACATGCAAAAAAAAAATGATGTACAAAAAATTAGAACATATACACGGCACGGGGGGGGGGGGGGGGGGGGGAGATGCAGGAAGCCTGTGAGTGAGGTTGCAAGCAAATTACATGAATATTTGGCGTTTTTCGGCACAAGCGAGGAAAAAAAATGTCAGACAAAAAACGCAGAATTTCAGAAACAGCATGAAAACAAGGCTTTGCAACTCCAGGATAGCAAAATTAGAAAATAAACGAAGGAGAAAACAGTAACACAAAAGTCTTACATTGTATGTCAACCAACATTGTCAGCCTTACAATTTTATTGCCCCGTCATTTTTGCCAGGCCATTCGCTAGTTAAAGTATAATAATATGATGTCGCGAATAGTTCGCCGGCGGACTGTTCCCGGCGAACATAGCATGTTCGCGTTCGCGGCGAACTGCGAATATATGCGATGTTCGATCCGCCCCCTATACTTTATCATTGAGCAAACTTTGACCCTGCACCTCACAGTCAGCAGACACATTCCAGCCAATCAGCATCATACCCTGCCTTCCAGACCCTTCTACCTCATGGAAAGCAGCCATTTCGGAATCATAACTAACTTGCAGTCTTACTGAGAGGAGGGAGAGTGTAGGTGATGCTGATTGAATAGGGAAATCAATAGCTAGGCAAGTTTATTCAGTGTCCAGTGCAGTGCTGAAGGACTCATCAGATCTCTGCTGTAAACACAGGACCCCAAAAAGCCCTTTTTAGGGCTATAACATCAATTTTTTTTGTTTGTTTTTTTCTGTCTAATCTAACTTCATTTGCCTGTCTCCCTGCTAGCCCCTGCTAGCAAGTGTGTGTGTCAGGCTCACAGCTTATACTGTGTGTGCACAGTGCAACCAATACAATCTTGTTTACTAGTTGTCTACTTTTAAAAAAACAAAACTTTTATTTTGTTAAATCTTAGTTCATTTGCCTGACCGCCAATCTAAGTTCATTTGCCTGACCGCTAGCCAGTGTGTGTGTCAGGCTTACAAGTACTGTGCCAAGTTCAACCAATCCAATCTAGTTGGGGTACCAGCAGTCTACATTTAAAAAAACAATAATTTTATTTTCTTAAATCTAAGTTCATTTGCCTGACCGCTAGCCAGTGTGTGTGTCAGGCTTACAAGTACTGTGCCAAGTTCAACCAATCCAATCTAGTGGTGTACCAGCACTCTACATTTAAAAAAAAACGACACTTTTTTTCTGTGTAATCTAATTTCATTTGCCTGCCTGCCAGCGTGTGTGTCTTAGGCTCACATCGTATACTGTGCCCACTTGCCCAGTCAGTGCCACCACTCATATTTGGTGTAACAGTCAGTAGTGCACATTTAAACAAAGAATAAAATTTTGACTGTAATACATTGAATAGCAGTTACTTATCTGCAAGCGTCTGTGTCAGGCCTACAGCGTCTACTCTGCTAACTTCTGCAAGTGCACAGTGCCACTCATATCTGTTGTCACAGTAGCTTGCACGCATAGTACCAATCTGTCAAAACCTGTAATGATGAATGAGGTCTAGAGTAGCCTGGTTCCCTTATCCTCTACAGGTTGAGACCTAATGTTTGGGTGACTCCAGACCAACACATGAGTACAAGCAGCACACAAACTCAAACCTGCCATCCTCCTCCTGGTACAGCATCATCAGCCACATCAACCACTGCTGTCCTCCTTGCCCCCTCTCAACCATCCGCCACTCCGTCTCTCGCCTTGAGCAGTTCCTGCTCATCTGCCCATAGTCAGGTACCTGTAAAGGACATGTTTGAGCGTAAGAAGCTAATGTCACAAAGTGCCCCAAATTTGAAGTGATACAACCAACCAAGTATCTTTTTCCATCTCCCGGTTCCAAAAATCCAGGCCTTATACACGCCCCCTGATAGGTGCTGTAACAGGTATTAAGCTGATAAGAGTAGTACTTACAAAAACGCCACTCCTATATGGTGGCACCTTTGATTGCACGTGCCGTGCCCAAAAATTGAAGTGATACGACCAACCAAGCATCTTTTTCCATCTCCCGGTTCTAAAAATCCAGGCCTTATACACGCCCCCTGATAGGTGACGTAACAAGTATTAAACTGATAAGAGTAGTACTACTTAACACACCTTATAATAATGCAGAGAGAAGCAACGCAGTGAGAGGAGTCTGAAGAAGAGGAGTCAGAGGAGGAAGGTGGCTTTGAGGAGGTGGAAGACCAAACACAGCAGGCGTTCCAGGGGGCTTGTTGTCACCTTTCGGGGACCCTTGGTGGCTGGGTGGAGGAAGAGACCTTCAATGACATCAGTGAGGACAAGGAATGGGACATGGCTAGCTTGGTATCCAACCTTGTGCAAATGGGGAGTTTGCGGTTGTGCAAATGGACTGTTTGCGGTTGTTTGCGGTGCGTTAAACGGGAAGTTTGGTCTGTCACTGTGAAGCGGACCTAACCCTTACACTACCTGATCGATACAACATCATACCTGATGTTTTAAAGCACGTTATTCCAAACAATTTAGGAATGTTAGGTAATTTATGCCCTTTATGGCTTAAAACCAGACTCTGCATCAACTATGTAATTTTCCGTGGGAGTTTTGCCATGGATCCCCCTCTGGCATGCCACAGTCCAGGTGTTAGTCCCGTTGAAACAACTTTCCCATCACTATTGTGGCCAGAAAGAGTCCCTGTGGGTTTTAAAATCCGACTGCTCATTGAAGTCTATGGCGGTTCGCCGGGTTCGCCGGTTTGCGAACATTTGCGGCGGTTCGCGACATCACTAATAATAATCAATTCTCAAGATTAAGAACTCTTTTTTAAATAGGTTTTGTATAAAAACATCATATTGCTTTGAGCACAGTCACTTTACTGACAGCAATAATTTATTATGACTCATGATATACCACAATATGGTCAATTCAAATTAAACTTTCTGCCAAATTGATTATACTTACAAATACCAATTCTGTGACTTTCTGGTCCCTTGATCTGATTAATACAAGTGTTTGTTTTTTATTTTTATTTTAGTAATTTATATTTTAATATCTTTGAATTAAAAGTGAAGTTTTATAATTTTTCTCTTATTGCAGATTAGTGTGCCCTTTAAAGATATCTGTCCTCCTGTCTACTGTTTGCTATTGTTATTTATCTATAGGAGCAGTAAATATTTTGTGCATACCATGAGCAGTTATTTGTAACTTATTTAATTAATTTCTATATTATATCAATATATTAATATAATATATTTAATAATGATTATTATTTAATTATTTTAAATCAATTCCAACATCTCACTAACTAAAAATGCTAACCAATAACCACCTGGCCCTCTTAAGAAGTTGGTAGGCACTGACCAGTACCATCACATCTCTATGTATTTGCCCTTATATGTGCCTCTCTGAAGCCTCAACAGATATTTCCTAAATATCACGACTAAACTCAAAAAATAATTTGAATGAAGCTTAGGATTTGGTATGGACATTTATCTAGAAAGGAAGAGGTGGGTTAATGGTGATTTAATACATTTTTATTTCTAGGAAATGGGTGAGGAGATAAGCCTGGGAGCAGAAGACGACCCTCTACAGGGCTTTGAGTGGACATCTGGCACTAACTGCGTCACTAAGGGAATATGGATCTGGAGCAGGCCATTCATACTGGACTACGTAGGGAAGAAGGTGACATACAACTAATATTAGTCTCCTATTAATATTCTGCTCCTGTTTGTGTTCCATGACCTCTGCTCACTCTCTTTCTCCCCAGATTGCTGTCTATCTCTTGGACACAGAGGGGTCACTGGACATTGAGGGGGACAGACAGACCTGTATAAGACTGTCTGCATTGTCCATGTTACTGAGCTCCCATTTGGTAAGCAGAGTCCCTTAACAAGTTCCCACTTAGAACTGGGCAGGTGTGCACTTGGAGGTCCTGTACAAACACATTAAGAAAAAACTCATCTGTAGCAGCAGAACGCTCTAGAGACCAAAAAAAAAATGCTAAAATTGTGAAAATCCCTACGCCATTGTTCGGACAGTCATGTATCCTGTTTGTGTTTTGCAGATATTCAATGTGAGCATGAACCTGAAGGAGACAGAGTTGGACTATCTGGAGGTAAGATGGGTCCAGATTTGTGGTGAGGTCTCCTGACACTTGCCAGGTAACTAACGGTGTTGTTATGTTTCAGATGTACCTGAACATGGGAGAGGAGTGTGGGACTCAGCATCTGCAGGTAATGGGCCACTACTGTATGCTGTGCACCACTATAGTGTGAACATATATCTTATGGTCCAGATACCATAAGAAAAATATTTCTTTGTTTTACAAGACCAACTTGGCCAAGGTCCTTCCTATCTGCAGTGACTTATAATCCACTTGGGATCTTACGTGTAGGCTGGCCTCACATAATGCCGGTCATCGACCATCTAGATGTTGCGGCCGATATTTCAGTTAATTTCTTGCCACTGCGTGCGGCCAGCCAATAGCAGAGGTCCTCTATGGCTATATATACCATTGAGTATGATAGAAATCGCTTGTATCGAATTAAACAGCATAATGGGTGGTAAATAGCATAACAATTGTATAGATGGGCCAGCAATAATAATATTAAATACATCTGTGCTGTTTTACTTAAGTTGCTGTAATAAAATCAAGCTATGTATAGAAGTAAAAATAATCTTAAATATAAACTGAGACTACACAAACGTCATAACCTGAGACTACACACGCTTCATAACCTGAGACTACACACGCTTCATAAACTGAGACTACACAAACGTCATAACCTGAGACTACACAAACGCCATAACCTGAGACTACACAAACGTCATAACCTGAGACTACACACGCTTCATAACCTGAGACTACACACGCTTCATAACCTGAGACTACACACGCTTCATAAACTGGGACTACACACACTTCATAAACTGGGACTACACACACTTCATAACCTGAGACTACACACGCTTCATAAACTGAGACTACACACGCTTCATAAACTGAGACTACACACACTTCATAAACTGAGACTACACACACTTCATAAACTGAGACTACACAAACGTCATAACCTGAGACTACACAAACGTCATAACCTGAGACTACACAAACGTCATAACCTGAGACTACACACACTTCAGAAACTGAGACTACACACGCTTCAGAAACTGAGACTACACACACTTCATAAACTGAGACTACACACACTTCATAACCTGAGACTACACACACACTTCATAAACTGAGACTACACAAACGTCATAACCTGAGACTACACACACTTCATAAACTGAGACTACACAAACGTCATAACCTGAGACTACACACACTTCATAAACTGAGACTACACAATTGTCATAACCTGAGACTACACACACTTCATAAACTGGGACTACATACACTTCATAACCTGAGACTACACACACTTCATAAACTGAGACTACACACACTTCATAAACTGAGACTACACACACTTCATAAACTGAGACTACACACACTTCATAAACTGAGACTACACACACTTCATAAACTGAGACTACACACACTTCATAAACTGAGACTACACAAACGTCATAACCTGAGACTACACACACTTCATAAACTGAGACTACACAAACGTCATAACCTGAGACTACACACACTTCATAACCTGAGACTACACGTACTTCATAAACTGAGACTACACACACACTTCATAACCTGAGACTACACACACTTCATAAATTGAGACTACACGCACTTCATAAATTGAGACTACACGCACTTCATAACCTGAGACTACACACACTTCATAACCTGAGACTACACACACTTCATAACCTGAGACTACACACACTTCATAACCTGAGACTACACAAACGTCATAACCTGAGACTACACACACTTCATAACCTGAGACTACACACACTTCATAACCTAAGACTACAATCACTTCATAAATTGAGACTACAATCACTTCATAAATTGAGACTACAATCACTTCATAAATTGAGACTACACACACTTCATAACCTGAGACTACACACACTTCATAACCTGAGACTACACACACTTCATAACCTAAGACTACAATCACTTCATAAATTGAGACTACAATCACTTCATAAATTGAGACTACAATCACTTCATAACCTGAGACTACACACACTTCATAAC
>JAPZIH010000253.1:20000-33843 GCA_027410445.1 Discoglossus pictus
CCCAGGAGCACCATCAAATCTATCATAACCAAATGGAAAGTACATGGCACAACAGCAAACCTGCCAAGAGTCGGCCGCCCACCAAAACTCACGGACCGGGCAAGGAGGGCATTAATCAGAGAGGCAGCACAGAGACGTAAGGTAACCCTGGAGGAGCTTCAGAGTTCCACAGCAGAGACTGGAGTATCTGTACATAGGACGACAATAAGCCGTACGCTCCATAGAGTTGGGCTTTATGGCAGAGTGGCCAGAAGAAAGCCATTACTACCAGCAAAAAACTAAATGGCACGCTTTGAGTTTGCGAAAGGACATTTGGGATACTCCATGCTCTGGTCTGATGAGACTAAAATTTTACTTTCGGCCATCAAAGAAAACGCTATGTCTGGCACAAACCCAACACATCACATCACCCAAAGAACACCATCCCCTCAGTGAAACATGGTGGTGGCAGCATTATGCTGTGGAGATGTTTTTCAGCAGCCAGGACTAGGAAACTGGTCAGAGTTGAGGGAAAATGGATGGTGCTAAATACAGGGATATTCATGAGCAAAACCTGTACCACCCTGTGCGTGATTTGAGGCTAGGACGGAGGTTCACCTTCCAGCAGGACAATGACCCCAAACACACTGCTAAAGCAACACTTGAGTGGTTTAAGGGGAAACATGTAAATGTGTTGGAATGGCCTAGTCACAGCCCAGACCTCAATCCAATAGAAAGTCTGTGGTCATACTTAAAGATTGCTGATCACAAGCGCAAACCATCCAACTTGAAGGAGCTGGAGCAGTTTTGCAAGGAGGAATGGGCAAAAATCCCAGTGGTAAGATGTGGCAAGCTCATAGAGACTTATTCAAAGCGACTTGGAGCTGTGATTGCCGCAAATGGTGGCTTTACAAAGTATTGACTTTAGGGGGTGAATAGTTATGCACATTGACTTTTTCTGTTACTTTGTCCTATTTGTTGTTTGCTTCACAATAAAAAATAAATAAAAAAAACATCTTGAAAGTTGTGGGCATGGTCTGTAAATTAAATGATGCAAATCCTCAAACAATCCATGTTAATTCCAGGTTGAGGCAACAAAAAATGCCAATGGGGGTGAATACTTTTGCAAGGCATTGTATTTGTATAAAAAATGAATCAAAGAATATACTTATGCAGGACAATACCATAAAGCCAGTTTTAGATACAACAATTAAAACAATCTACTGGACCTTGAAGACATCTATGTTTCTTTGAAAGTTTTGAGTGTGAAGAACATTTAAATAGGAAAGAGCTTGGAGGACATAGCTTGGCACATTACTTCTTCCTCTCTTGTTATCTAAGATAACCCTGAATGGCAATGGGGGGTGAATACTTTTGCAAGGCACTGTATAGCTGAACAATTAATGTCGGATAACGAGATGCCGAAATATTCTGAGGCGTAAATTTAACACTTGCAACCTGGCCCTTAACTCAGGCAAAGCCTTAAACGTGTAGATTATGGTGATGTTTTTAATGAAATGATAAATAAAATGCAGAAATATAGTGATAAAGTTCAACATAAATGATGTCTGGTGTATTATGGTTGAGCCTGATTGGGGATGTGTAACAATGGGGTCAGGTAGGAGAAGTTCAGAGAAGAAATGCGTATAGCCTTTTATATAGGAAATACATTCAACCATGGAAAATGGCGTCAACCAGGATAGTTGCTCTATACCATGGGCAATGTCAGTCCTTGAGTGCCAAACACAGTCCTTTATTTCAGTATTTCCCTGCATGTGCACAGATTAGTCAATCAGAATGTCTTATATTATATACTAGCGACTTGTCCCACAAAAATGACGGGGCAATAAAATGTTAAGTCATGGCAATGCTGTTTGACACAGAATGTAAAGCTCTTTCTACTGTGAGGACCTTCAGCACTCATTGCGAGCCTCGTGAGCCGCTCCTCTCGTTCACTTTTGGTCCTATGAGCGTCTTCGGCTTTCATGACAAAGACAGATATATATGTCTATTTTTTTCTATAATTATTAATTAATTATTTACTTAATAGATTAATATACTTTACCTATTTCTAATTAATATATCCAACAATGAATAGCCTGAAGAGCTAAGTATCTATTTTTATTTTCCTGCAGCATACAATGTACAGTTTGACTGTTGCTGCCCTGAGTAGAAAGTGCCATCAATGTCCCAGCTGTGCATTAGAAATATGCTGCGTGAGCGAGGACAAACCGTTGGTTTAGCTGTGTAAAGCGCCATTTTAGATTTGTAATGTGTTAGTGTAGTAAAATGGCGTAGTTTGTGTATGTGCTACGTGGGTCACAAGCATTTTCCGTGCATTCTAAGTGTGTATTTTTGTACCTCATATGTCCCTGGCAAAAGTTGTATGTGCCTTGCGTTTTTTTGCGCATTTCGGGGTCATGTAGCCTCGTGATGTTTTTGTAATTTTTTTTGTTAATTTTCATTGTTTTTTGTGTTTTTTGATGTACGCGTTTCGGCCCTTAAGTTCGTATATTTTGGGGGCCTTGTATTTTTTTTTTTCAAAGTCCCGCGGGTCGTTGTTTTTTTTTCAAAGTCATGCTTTTCTGGGGGGGTTTTGTCCTGGGAGTGAGGCGCCATAGAGCCTCTACATCCGCAAATGCGGGCCCTTGCTTCGTGAGGGTTCGTATTTGCGGGCAGAACTTTGTCCCATGCAAAGCGTGACGACGACACACAGTTTGACAACTATTATATGTCATTATATTAAGAATTATAATGTGTTATAGTGGGACGGATATAGATGACGGCAGCATTACATCTAGTCTACTCAATGACTTTTGCCTTGACTTAATGACACAGGGAGTGCTGACTGATTTGTCTTGAACTTAATATATTTACATACTAATTGTTCTTTATGTGATGGTGTAACATATTAACTCACGCTCAACTCCCATGTGTTTTTATAAATATGCTGAGAATGCACTGCTTTATTCAAGTAAAATAACATAAAAGCTCAAAATCACCCAGTTACATATTTTATTTGGCTATTTTGTGACCTTTTGAATATATATACAGTTGTGTTCAAAAGTTTGCACACCATGGCAGAAAATGTGAAATTTTGGTATTTATTTTGAAAACATATCTTATCATGCAAAAAAAATGTATTTTATTGAAGGGTAGTGATCATAAGAAGCCATTTATTATCACATAGTTGTTTGGCTCCTTTTTAAATCATAATGATAACAGAAATCACCCAAATGGCCCTGATCAAAAGTTTACATACCCTTGTAAGTTTGGCCTTGTTACAGACACACAAGGTGACACACACAGGTTAAAATGGCAATGAATGGTTAATTTCCCACACCTGTGGCTTTTTAAATGGCAATTTGTGTCTGTGTATAAATAGTCAATGAGTTTGTTAGTTCTCACGTGGATGCACTGAGCAGGCTAGATACTGAGCCATGGGGAGCAGAAAAGAATTGTCAAAAGAGCTGTGTAACAAGGTAATGGGACTTCATAAAGATGGAAAAGGATATAAAAAGATATTCAAAGCCTTGAAAATGCCAGTCAGTACTGTTCAATCACGTATTAAGAAGTGGAAGATTCGGGGATCTCTTGATACAAAGCCAAGGTCAGGTAAACCAAGAAAGATTTCAGCCACAACTGCCAGAAGAATTGTTCGGAATATAAAGAAAACCCTGCAGGTAACTTCAGGAGAAATACAGGCTGCTCTGGATATATATACAATTTCTCCAAAAAGCAAGAAATCCAACCACTCTGAATATTTAAAAATTGTATTAAGTGGCTTAATTGGCTTTAACTTCACATGTTAGGCAGGGGTTAAAAATTATTTTATATATTTTTTAAATCAATGAATTGACCAAGGGGGCTCCTCTGCCCACCAAGTACTCCAAAATAGCATCTATAAGAATGGACTGCACTAAATAAAAATCAATAAATGTGATGAAAATAAATACATATATATATATATATCACATATCATCACATATAATAGTTGTCAAACTGCGATTCGTCGTCACGCTTGCGACAAATCGCAGTTTGACAACTACGACCGATCGGAGAAAGCCCTGGTCATGCGTACTGTGGCGGTCGTGCACGTTTCGCGGCATCAGCCGTGCATGCGCACGGCAAGGGAGGAAGAGGCACACGGGAGGAGGTGAGACACACAGGGGAGGAGGGGAAAGGCAAACAGGGGAGGAGGGGAAAGGCAAACAGGGGAGGACGGGAAAGGCAAACAGGGGAGGAGGGGAGAGACAGACAGGGGAAGAGGGGAGAGACAGACAGGGGAAGAGGGTACAGACAGGGGAAGAAGGGAGAGACAGACGGGGAAGAGAGGAGAGACACACAGGGGAAGAGGGGAGAGACACACAGGGTAAGCGGGGAGAGACAGACAGGGGAAGAGGGGAGAGACACACAAGATCCTCACTCTAAAAAATGGATAAAACAACATTACCTGCCTTACGATTTCATGCCTGTCATTTTTTCAAAGGCAATTTGCTAGTAATGTAATAATGCTGGAGTCATGGATCTTGGAGGCATCCATGGTAATGTGATGACGTGGTTAAGAGGAGAATTGTCAGTTATGCTGGACAGGGTTTGAATTATAATTGTAAGATACTACTTCTGGTCATGTGAGTGGGAGGTGAGCAGGGACTAAGTTCTAATAATTTTAAAAAAATCCTTCTCCTGTCTCTTCCTCCTCTGCTCAAGTCAGACAAGATGGATATTTTCAATGCACAGATTTTCATTTATTCCTGTTTCCCAACCCTAACCATGTCCTACGTTCTGGTTCCTCTTGCTGATTTCTCTCAATGTCTAGAAGGATGATACAAGCCTGGGGTGTCAGGTCGATAGTAGACGTGTCGATATGGAGCATTGTGCTCATCTTAAGTGTGTTTATCTTTAATGTATAATCCAGAATGGAAGTAGCGCTACCTTATATTGCATATTGTTACAAAAATATAAAAATGTCTCTTTGGCCACGTGAAATGTTGGGAGGTGACCTAGCGCCTTCTGTCGAGGTCCTGCAGCTGAAGGACTTTCTTTCCAGTGGGAAACCTTCAGGTTGGCCCCAGAGGTGGAGGGTCCAGCTGCAGAGTTTTATATTTATTGGAGGTCGGGAGCAGAAACTGACGAAGGCTTAGACATGGGCTGATATGTGTGCCCTCTATGGATACCTTCTTGTGTGACCCTTCATGTCCTGGTGCCCTTCTCTATATGAACGTGTCTCCCATGGTTCTCCTGTATATTTCTGTCTCACAGTACCTCCTCCCCACACAGGCGCACACAAACACCTGTCTGTGTGTGTTTCCCAGTGTGACCCATTGGAATTTCCCTGTCCCCCCTCTGTCTCTGTGTGTATTGTCCAGTGTCCCCCTATGCCTATTTGTATTTTCCATGTGTCACCCTCTGTCCGTGTCCCCCTCTTTTTCTGTGTGTGTTTCTCTGTGTCACCCCTGTCTGTGAGTATTTGCCAGTGTCTCCCCCCACTGTTTGTCAGTCTGTGAGTCCCCCCTCTGTCTGTGTGTATTTCCCAGTGCGTGTCCCCCCTCTGTCAGTCTGTGTGTATTCCCCGGTGCCCCCTTCTGTTTGTCAGTCTGTGTGCCTCCCTCTGCCTGTGTGTATTTCCTAGTATGTCACCCCACTGCCAGTCTGTGTGAATTTACCAGTGAATCCCCTCTGTCTGTGTGTCCCCCCCTCTCTCTGTGTATGTCCCACTGTGCCACCCCTCCATCTGTCTGTCAGTCTGTGTGTGTCCCCCTGTCTGTGTGCTTCACCTGTGTCCCCCCCTCTGTGTGTTTCCCCCCATGCCTCCCCTCTGTCTGCGTCTTTCCCAATGTGTCCCCCCTGTATGCGTATTTCCCAATGTGTCCCCCCTGTCTCTGTGTTTCCCCTGTGCCCCACTGCAGTCTATGTGTTACCCACTGTGTCCCTCCTGTCTGTGTGTTTCCCCCTGTTTCCCCCTGTCTGTGTGTTTCCCCCTGTGTCCCCCCTGTCTCTGTGTTTCCCCCTGTGTCCCCCCTGTCTGTGTGTTTCCCCCTGTGTCCCCACCGCAGTCTGCGTGTTTCCTACTGTGTCTCCCATGTGTGTTTCCCCCGTGTCCCCCTTGTCTGTGTGTTTCCCACTGTGTCCCCCCTGTCTCTGTGTTTCCCACTATGTCCCCCCTGTCTCTGTGTTTCCCCCTGTGTCCCCACCACAGTCCGCGTGTTTCCCACTGTGTTCCCCCTGTCTCTGTGTTTCCCCCTGTGTCCCACCTGTCTTTGTGTTTCCCACTGTGTCCGCCCTATGTGTGTTTCTCCCTCTGTCCCCACCGCAGTCTGCGTGTTTCCCACTGTGTCCCCCCTATGTGTGTTTCTCCCTCTGTCCCCACCGCAGTCTGCGTGTTTCCCACTGTGTCCCCCCTATGTGTGTTTCCCCCGTGTCTCCCCTGTCTCTGTGTTTCCCCCTGTCCCCACCGTAGTCTTCGTGTTTCCCACTGAGTCCCCCCTGTCTCTTTGTGTCCCCCTGTGTCCACACCGCAGTCTGCATGTTTCCCACTGTGTCCCCCCTGTCTCTGTGTTTCCCCTGTGTCCCCCCTGTCTCTGTGTTTCCCCCGTGTCCCCCTTGTCTGTGTGTTTGCCCCTGTGTCCCCACCGCAGTCTTCGTGTTTCCCACTGTGTCCCCCCTGTCTCTGTATTTCCCCCTGTGTCCCCACCGCAGTCTGCGTGTTTCCCACTGAGTCCCCCCTGTCTCTGTGTTTCCCCCTGTCTCCACACTGCAGTCTGCGTGTTTCCCACTGTGTCCCCCCTGTCTCTGTGTTTCCCCGTGTCCCCACTGCAGTCTGCATGTTTCCCACTGTGTCCCCCTGTCTCTGTATTTCCCCCTGTGTCCCCACCGCAGTCTGCGTGTTTCCCACTGTGTCCCCCTGTCTCTGTGTTTCCCCCTGTGTCCCCACCGCAGTCTGCGTGTTTCCCACTGTGTCCCCCCTGTCTCTGTGTTTCCCCCTATGTCCCCACCGCAGTCTGCATGTTTCCCACTGTGTCCCCCTTGTCTCTGTGTTTCCCCTGTGTCCCCACCGCAGTCTGCATGTTTCCCACTGTGTCCCCCCTGTCTCTGTGTTTCCCCCTGTCCCCACCGCAGTCTGCGTGTTTCCCACTGTGTCCCCCCTGTCTCTGTGTTTCCCCCTGTGTCCCCACCGCAGTCTGCATGTTTCCCACTGTGTCCCCCTTGTCTCTGTGTTTCCCCCTGTGTCCCCACCGCAGTCTGCGTGTTTCCCACTGTGTCCCCCCTTGTCTCTGTGTTTCCCACTGTGTCCCCCTTGTCTCTGTGTTTCCCACTGTGTCCCCCTTGTCTCTGTGTTTCCCACTGTGTCCCCCTGTCTCTGTGTTTCCCACTGTGTCCCCCCTGTCTCTGTGTTTCCCCTGTGTCCCCACTGCAGTCTGCGTGTTTCCCACTGTGTCCCCCCTGTCTCTGTGTTTCCCCCTGTGTCCCCACCTCAGTCTGCGTGTTTCCCACTGTGTCCTCCCTGTCTCTGTGTTTCCCCCTGTCCCCACCGCAGTCTGCGTGTTTCCCACTGTGTCCCCCCTATGTGTGTTTCCCCCATGTCCCCCTTGTCTCTGTGTTTCCCCCTGTGTTCCCACCGCAGTCTGCGCGTTTCTCACTGTGTCCCCCCTGTCTCTGTGTTTCTCCTGTGTCCCCACCGCAGTCTGCGTGTTTCCCACTGTGTACCCCCTATGTGTGTTTCCCCCATGTCCCCCTTGTCTCTGTGTTTCCCACTGTGTCCCCCCTGTCTCTGTGTTTCCCCGTGTCCCCACAGCAGTCTGCGTGTTTCCCACTGTGTCCCCCCTGTCTCTGTGTTTCCCTGTGTCCCCACCTCAGTCTGCGTGTTTCCCACTGTGTACCCCCTATGTGTGTTTCCCCCATGTCCCCCTTGTCTCTGTGTTTCCCACTGTGTCCCCCCTGTCTCTGTGTTTCCCCGTGTCCCCACAGCAGTCTGCGTGTTTCCCACTGTGTCCCCCCTGTCTCTGTGTTTCCCCCTGTGTCCCCCCTGTGTGTCCCCCCTGTCTCTGTGTTTCCCCCTGTGTCCCCCCTGTGTGTCCCCCCTGTCTCTGTGTTTCCCCCTGTGTCCCCACTGCAGTCTGCATGTTTCCCACTGTGTCCCCCCTGTCTCTGTGTTTCCCCCTGTGTCCCCACCGCAGTCTGCATGTTTCCCACTGTGTCCCCCCTGTCTCTGTGTTTCCCCTGTGTCCCCACCGCAGTCTGCGTGTTTCCCACTGAGTCCCCCCTGTCTCTGTGTTTCCCCTGTGTCCCCACTGCAGTCTGCGTGTTTCCCACTGTGTCCCCCCTGTCTCTGTGTTTCCCCCTGTGTCCCCCCTGTGTGTCCCCCCTGTCTCTGTGTTTCCCCCTGTGTGTCCCCCCTGTCTCTGTGTTTCCCCTGTGTCCCCACTGCAGTCTGTGTGTTTCCCACTGTGTCCCCCCTGTCTCTGTGTTTCCCCCTGTGTCCCCACCGCAGTCTGCATGTTTCCCACTGTGTCCCCCCTGTCTCTGTGTTTCCCCCTGTGTCCCCACCGCAGTCTGCGTGTTTCCCACTGAGTCCCCCCCTGTCTCTGTGTTTCCCCCTGTGTTCCCACCGCAGTCTGCGCGTTTCCCACTGTGTCCCCCCTGTCTCTGTGTTTCTCCTGTGTCCCCACCGCAGTCTGCGTGTTTCCCACTGTGTCCCCCTATGTGTGTTTCCCCCATGTCCCCCTTGTCTCTGTGTTTCCCACTGTGTCCCCCCTGTCTCTGTGTTTCCCCCTGTGTCCCCACCGCAGTCTGCATGTTTCCCACTGTGTCCCCCCTGTCTCTGTGTTTCCCCCTGTGTCCCCACGCAGTCTGCGTGTTTCCCACTGTGTCCCCCCTGTCTCTGTGTTTCCCCCTGTGTCCCCACCGCAGTCTGCGCGTTTCCCACTGTGTCCCCCCTGTCTCTGTGTTTCTCCTGTGTCCCCACCGCAGTCTGTGTGTTTCCCACTGTGTCCCCCCTATGTGTGTTTCCCCCATGTCCCCCTTGTCTCTGTGTTTCCCACTGTGTCCCCCCTGTCTCTGTGTTTCCCCGTGTCCCCACAGCAGTCTGCGTGTTTCCCACTGTGTCCCCCCTGTCTCTGTGTTTCCCCCTGTGTCCCCACCGCAGTCTGCGTGTTTCCCACTGTGTCCCCCCTGTCTCTGTGTTTCCCTGTGTCCCCACCTCAGTCTGCGTGTTTCCCACTGTGTACCCCCTATGTGTGTTTCCCCCATGTCCCCCTTGTCTCTGTGTTTCCCACTGTGTCCCCCCTGTCTCTGTGTTTCCCCCTGTGTCCCCCCTGTGTGTCCCCCCTGTCTCTGTGTTTCCCCCTGTGTGTCCCCCTGTCTCTGTGTTTCCCCTGTGTCCCCACTGCAGTCTGCGTGTTTCCCACTGTGTCCCCCCTGTCTCTGTGTTTCCCCCTGTGTCCCCACCGCAGTCTGCATGTTTCCCACTGTGTCCCCCCTGTCTCTGTGTTTCCCCCTGTGTTCCCACCACAGTCTGCGCGTTTCCCACTGTGTCCCCCCTGTCTCTGTGTTTCTCCTGTGTCCCCACCGCAGTCTGCGTGTTTCCCACTGTGTCCCCCCTGTCTCTGTGTTTCCCCCTGTGTCCCCACCGCAGTCTGCATGTTTCCCACTGTGTCCCCCCTGTCTCTGTGTTTCCCCCTGTGTCCCCACCGCAGTCTGCGTGTTTCCCACTGTGTCCCCCCTGTCTCTGTGTTTCCCCCTGTGTCCCCACCGCAGTCTGCGCGTTTCCCACTGTGTCCCCCCTGTCTCTGTGTTTCTCCTGTGTCCCCACCGCAGTCTGCGTGTTTCCCACTGTGTCCCCCCTGTCTCTGTGTTTCCCACTGTGTCCCCCCTGTCTCTGTGTTTCCCCCTGTGTCCCCACCGCAGTCTGCGTGTTTCCCACTGTGTCCCCCCTATGTGTGTTTCCCCCGTGTCCCCCTTGTCTCTGTGTTTCCCCCTGTGTCCCCCTGTCTCTGTGTTTCCCCGTGTCCCCACAGCAGTCTGCGTGTTTCCCACTGTGTCCCCCCTGTCTCTGTGTTTCCCCCTGTGTCCCCACCGCAGTCTGCATGTTTCCCACTGTGTCCCCCCTGTCTCTGTGTTTCCCCCTGTGTCCCCACTGCAGTCTGCGTGTTTCCCACTGTGTCCCCCCTGTCTCTGTGTTTCCCTGTGTCCCCACCGCAGTCTGCGTGTTTCCCACTGTGTCCCCCCTGTCTCTGTGTTTCCCCCTGTGTCCCCACCGCAGTCTGCGCGTTTCCCACTGTGTCCCCCCTGGCTCTGTGTTTCCCCCTGTGTCCCCACCGCAGTATGTGCGTTTCCCACTGTGTCCCCCCTGTCTCTGTGTTTCTCCTGTGTCCCCACCGCAGTCTGCGCGTTTCCCACTGTGTCCCCCCTGTCTCTGTGTTTCTCCTGTGTCCCCACCGCAGTCTGCGTGTTTCCCACTGTGTCCCCCCTATGTGTGTTTCCCCCATGTCCCCCTTGTCTCTGTGTTTCCCACTGTGTCCCCCCTGTCTCTGTGTTTCCCCCTGTGTCCCCACCGCAGTCTGCATGTTTCCCACTGTGTCCCCCCTGTCTCTGTGTTTCCCCCTGTGTCCCCACCGCAGTCTGCGTGTTTCCCACTGTGTCCCCCCTGTCTCTGTGTTTCCCCCTGTGTCCCCACCGCAGTCTGCGCGTTTCCCACTGTGTCCCCCCTGTCTCTGTGTTTCTCCTGTGTCCCCACCGCAGTCTGCGTGTTTCCCACTGTGTCCCCCCTATGTGTGTTTCCCCCGTGTCCCCCTTGTCTCTGTGTTTCCCACTGTGTCCCCCCTGTCTCTGTGTTTCCCCCTGTGTCCCCACCGCAGTCTGCGTGTTTCCCACTGTGTCCCCCCTATGTGTGTTTCCCCCGTGTCCCCCTTGTCTCTGTGTTTCCCCCTGTGTGTCCCCCTGTCTCTGTGTTTCCCCGTGTCCCCACAGCAGTCTGCGTGTTTCCCACTGTGTCCCCCCTGTCTCTGTGTTTCCCCCTGTGTCCCCACCGCAGTCTGCGTGTTTCCCACTGTGTCCCCCTGTCTCTGTGTTTCCCCCTGTGTCCCCACCGCAGTCTGCATGTTTCCCACTGTGTCCCCCCTGTCTCTGTGTTTCCCCCTGTGTCCCCACCGCAGTCTGCATGTTTCCCACTGTGTCCCACCTGTCTCTGTGTTTCCCCCTGTGTCCCCACCGCAGTCTGCATGTTTCCCACTGTGTCCCCCCTGTCTCTGTGTTTCCCCCTGTGTCCCCACTGCAGTCTGCGTGTTTCCCACTGTGTCCCCCCTGTCTCTGTGTTTCCCCCTGTGTCCCCACCGCAGTCTGCGCGTTTCCCACTGTGTCCCCCCTGTCTCTGTGTTTCCCCCTGTGTCCCCACCGCAGTCTGCGTGTTTCCCACTGTGTCCCCCCTATGTGTGTTTCCCCCATGTCCCCCTTGTCTCTGTGTTTCCCACTGTGTCCCCCCTGTCTCTGTGTTTCCCCCTGTGTCCCCACCTCAGTCTGCGTGTTTCCCCCTGTGTCCCCCTGTCTCTGTGTTTCCCCCTGTGTCCCCACCGCAGTCTGCGTGTTTCCCACTGTGTCCCCCCTATGTGTGTTTCCCCCCGTGTCCCCCTTGTCTCTGTGTTTCCCCCTGTGTCCCCCTGTCTCTGTGTTTCCCCGTGTCCCCACAGCAGTCTGCGTGTTTCCCACTGTGTCCCCCCTATGTGTGTTTCCCCCATGTCCCCCTTGTCTCTGTGTTTCCCACTGTGTCCCCCTGTCTCTGTGTTTCCCCCTGTGTCCCCACCGCAGTCTGCGTGTTTCCCACTGTGTCCCCCTGTCTCTGTGTTTCCCCCTGTGTCCACACTGCAGTCTGCGTGTTTCCCACTGTGTCCCCCCTGTCTCTGTGTTTCTCCTGTGTCCCCACCGCAGTCTGCGTGTTTCCCACTGTGTCCCCCCTGTCTCTGTGTTTCCCCGTGTCCCCACAGCAGTCTGCGTGTTTCCCACTGTGTCCCCCCTGTCTCTGTGTTTCCCCCTGTGTCCCCACCGCAGTCTGCGTGTTTCCCACTGTGTCCCCCCTGTCTCTGTGTTTCCCCCTGTGTCCACACTGCAGTCTGCGTGTTTCCCACTGTGTCCCCCCTGTCTCTGTGTTTCCCCGTGTCCCCACAGCAGTCTGCGTGTTTCCCACTGTGTCCCCCCTGTCTCTGTGTTTCTCCTGTGTCCCCACCGCAGTCTGCGTGTTTCCCACTGTGTCCCCCTTGTCTCTGTGTTTCCCCATGTCCCCACAGCAGTCTGCGTGTTTCCCACTGTGTCCCCCCTGTCTCTGTGTTTCCCCCTGTGTCCCCACCGCAGTCTGCGTGTTTCCCACTGTGTCCCCCTGTCTCTGTGTTTCCCCCTGTGTCCACACCGCAGTCTGCGCGTTTCCCACTGTGTCCCCCCTGTCTCTGTGTTTCTCCTGTGTCCCCACCGCAGTCTGCGTGTTTCCCACTGTGTCCCCCCTATGTGTGTTTCCCCCATGTCCCCCTTGTCTCTGTGTTTCCCACTGTGTCCCCCCTGTCTCTGTGTTTCCCCCTGTGTCCCCACCGCAGTCTGCGTGTTTCCCACTGTGTCCCCCCTGTCTCTGTGTTTCCCCCTGTGTCCCCACCGCAGTCTGCGTGTTTCCCACTGTGTCCCCCCTGTCTCTGTGTTTCCCCCTGTGTTCCCACCTCAGTCTGCATGTTTCCCACTGTGTCCCCCCTGTCTCTGTGTTTCCCCCTGTCCCCACCGCAGTCTGCATGTTTCCCACTGTGTCCCCCCTGTCTCTGTGTTTCCCCCTGTCCCCACTGCAGTCTGCGTGTTTCCCACTGTGTCCCCCCTGTCTCTGTGTTTCCCCCTGTCCCCACTGCAGTCTGCGTGTTTCCCACTGTGTCCCCCCTGTCTCTGTGTTTCCCCGTGTCCCCACAGCAGTCTGCATGTTTCCCACTGTGTCCCCCCTGTCTCTGTGTTTCCCCCTGTGTCCCCACCGCAGTCTGCGTGTTTCCCACTGTGTCCCCCCCATGTGTGTTTGTGTCTGTCAGACACGGCCCAGTGTTTAGTCTCCAGTTGTGGGCTCTGTTCCCAGATACTTGGACCATAAACTATCATTACCTCATGTGCTGCAGAGCATCACTCCCAGAGCACTGAAACCTTAACCCTGTGTGTGCCAGACCATGAGTATAGCATTGCTCCCAGTGCACTGAAATTTAACCCTGTGTGTGCCAGTGATCCTTAGGAAAGCATCACTGCCAATGGGTAGAGACCCTAACCCTGTGTGACCCAGAGGCCCTGAGCAGAGCATCACTCCTAGTGTACTGAGATATTAACCCTGTGTGTACCAGTGGTCCAATCCTTCTGCTGTCTGTGCAGGACATCTCCCCCACTTTGTCCCCGGTGTGTCCAGTCTGCCTTGGCTGCCATATTGTGCAGGTGTCCAGTTTGTGCAGCTCTGAGCTTTTAAGGCTTGTGGCCAATCTGGCCGGGCATGTGAGCAATGAAAGTGGAGGATGTACAGAGGAACACTGTGGGGCCCCTGGGGCCCAAGAGCTGGGACTAGCAGGAAACAACAACCTGCAGTGTCCTCATCACGCCCTCTGCTATTCCAGAGAACAATCTAATACTAAGATAAAAACGCAGTACTCTGCTATTTCAGACAAAAGCAACACAAAGATACACAAAACAACACAACATCACTCTTCGGTTCCATAGACAACACACAACAATTCTAGTTCCAGAGCATGATAATGAAGAACCCTGCTATTCCAGAGTAACAAATAGTATTGTTTTGTGGTTGTTATTATTTTTATTTTTAGTTTCACAACACTGTGCTATCCATGGTAATATAAGGTAATATAAGAGA
>JAPZIH010000254.1:0-33836 GCA_027410445.1 Discoglossus pictus
GCCAGGTGACCCCTTCTCCCCCTGGGCCCTATGCTGTGTGACCCCTCCTCTCCCTGGACCCTATGCCGGGTGACCCCTCCTCTCCCTGGGCCCTGTGCTGGGTGACCCCTCCTCTCCTTGGGCCCTATGCTGTGTGACCCCTCCTCTCCCTGGGCCCTATGCCGGGTGACCCCTCCTCTCCCTGGACCCTATGCTGGGTGACCCCTCCTCTCCTTGGACCCTGTGCTGGGTGACCCCTCCGTTCACTGGGCCATATGCTGTGTGACCCCTCCTCTCCCTAGGCCCGGTGCCGGGTGACCCCTCCTCTCCCTGGGCCCTGTGCTGTGTGACCCCTCCTCCCCCTGGGCCCTATGCCGGGTGACCCCTCCTCCCCCTGGGCCCTATGCTGTGTGACCCCTCCTCTCCCTGGGCCCTATGCCGAGTGACCCCTCCTCTCCCTGGGCCCTATGCTGGGTGACCCCTCCTCTCCCTTTGGCTCACTATGCCGGGTGACCCCTCCTCTCCTTGGGCCCTGTGCTGGATGACCCCTCCTCTCCCTGTACCCTTGCTGGGTGACCCCTCCTCTCCTTGGACCCTGTGCTGTGTGACGCCTCCTCTCCTTGAGCCCTCTGCCGGGTGACCTCTGCTCTCCTTGGGCCCTATTCCGGGTGACCCCTCCTCTCCCTGGGCCCTGTCCCGGGTAACCCCTCCTCTCCCTGGACCCTATGCCGGGTGACCCCTCCTCTCCCTGGGCCCTATGCTGTGTGACCCCTCCTCTCCCTGTACCCTGTGCTGTGTGACCCCTCCTCTCCTTGAGCCCTGTCCCGGGTGACCTCTCCTCTCCTCGGGCCCTATGCTGGGTGACCTCTCCTCTCCTCGGGCCCTCTGCGGGGTGACCTCTGCTCTCCTTGGGCCCTATTCCGGGTGACCCCTCCTCTCCCTGAGCCCTGTCCCGGGTAACCCCTCCTCTCCCTGGGCCCTATGCTGTGTGACCCCTCCTCTCCCTGGGCCCTATGCCAGGTGACCCCTCCTCTCCCTGGGCCCTATGCCGGGTGACCCAACCTCTCCCTGGGCCCTGTGCCGGGTGACCCCTCCTCTCTTCGACCCCTCCTCTCCCTGGGCCCTATGCCGGATGACCCCTCCTCTCCCTGGGCCCTGTGCCGGGTGACCCCTCCTCTCCCTGGGCCCTGTGCCGGGTGACCCCTCCTCTCCCTGGGCCCTGTGCCGGGTGACCCCTCCTCTCCCTGGGCCCTGTGCCGGGTGACCCCTCCTCTCCCTGGGCCCTGTGCCAGGTGACCCCTCCTCTCCCTGGGCCCTGTCTGACTCCTTCTGCTTCTTTGTGCAGGGGACTACTCCTCCCATGATTCCTTCCTGCACAAACTGCCATCACAGATTGAAACAATGTATAGCTGCCTGTGATTGGTCAAAACGATTGATACATTTTATGCTGGGTGACCCCTCCTCTCCTTGGCCCCTATGCCGGGTGACCCCTCCTCTCCCTGGACCCTATGCCGGGTGACCCCTCCTCTCCCTGGGCCCTATGCCGGGTGACCCCTCCTCTCCCTGGGCCCTATGCCGGGTGACCCCTCCTCTCCCTGGGCCCTATGCCGGGTGACCCCTCCTCTCCCTGGGCCCTATGCCGGGTGACCCCTCCTCTCCTTGGCCCCTATGCCGGGTGACCCCCTCCTCTCCCTGGACCCTATGCCAGGTGACCCCTCCTCTCCTTGGCCCCTATGCCGGGTGACCGCTCCTCTCCCTGGGCCCTATGCCGGGTGACCCCTCCTCTCCCTGGACCCTATGCCAGGTGACCCCTCCTCTCCTTGGCCCCTATGCCGGGTGACCCCTCCTCTCCCTGGACCCTATGCCAGGTGACCCCTCCTCTCCTTGGCCCCTATGCCGGGTGACCGCTCCTCTCCCTGGGCCCTATGCCGGGTGACCCCTCCTCTCCCTGGGCCCTATGCCGGGTGACCCCTCCTCTCCTTGGCCCCTATGCCGGGTGACCCCTCCTCTCCCTGGGCTCACTCTGGTGCCAGTTTCTTGAGTCTCTAATTGGTGCCAATCTGTCTAATTAAGATTCCTCAGGACTGTGCTGAGTCTCAGATGCCAAATGTTGTGTTATCTGCCAGTTACACACCCTCTGCTGGAGCAGATTGGGGGCTAATGTGCTGGCTCCGGCAGGGAGAGTATTAACCCCTTCAGACCCCACATACCAGGCACCCTGGGACGAGCCTGTTGTCCCTTTTAAGGGAACATTACAGATTTTAGGTTCCATCCTGCCCGTGTTACACCTTAGTGCATCTGCCCCATAGTAATATAAAGAATGAGAGCGGTATTGCAACCCTTAGTAGACCTGGCCCACAATCACCATTCATCTATATATAAAGTATTAGTATCTCCCCAGGGGCCAGATTCACTAAGCTTCTCTTTGGAGGATGGTAGCAGACTGCTGCGGGCCCTTTCGCAATATTCACCGTCTTAAAGCGACACCGCCTGTTATTTATATCATGTTGTAGTAAATAACTAGTATTGATAACATTTAAATGTTTTACTTAATTTAGACCTAATTCCCTTTCTGGGGGTTAGTACTACTTTAGAAAGAGGTTATAGATACATGGATCAGCCTCCCAGGGAGGTGGTACACGGCCATCCTTAATTAAACAAGATTTTAGGTAAATAGTATGGGCAGGGAAGATGGGCTTTGGATTCTTATCCAACAATGTTTCCTCACTGACTACAGAACTTCTTATCCGTAGAAAAATGTACTGCAGCAGAAATATATTTATTTTAATTATTTGAAATACAATATTAATTGATCATTAAATTGAATTAATAATAATATAGGAAACTAATCATCATTATATCCATTTTCAAAGATTAGAGAACAAAAGTGTTTGCCTCCACTCTCATAATGTCATTAAGGGGAGGATGGTTGGTGACAGGATAGATGTAAAGGTTTTGAAGAAAACAACGCCTCCAGCTCACTGTTTGCCTCCGCCCTCATAACGTCATTAGGGAAAGGAGGATTGTCCAATAGATAGGTCTAAAGGGTTTGAAGAACAATAAAATGAACAATCATTCATAGGCTGCCCCCACAGCGAAATCTCTCTGCCAATGAACAGTAGTGGTGCACTTTGTGTCTGAAAAGTTAGCTAAATAAAGCCTCCTTCCCTGCAAACCCACACTGATTAGAAATGTTTTTGAGCAGCATCCTGGGCAGATCCTCTCTAATCCCTGGACTTCTAGTAACCCAAAAGTTTAAATGCAATCCAAGTATGTTGATTATTTTTCCAATTAATTACGGATTTTGTTGATAAATAAACAAATTCAAATCATTATATCATAACACAAATATGGAGCATCGTTAACTCTTTAGTAGCCAGTGGAGGCTGCAGTGAATTGCTCTGCTATTCCATCTGGCTGTAAGGAGTTAATTGAGGAGAGGACTAACGAGCGGCGGCTAATTAAGGCATTGAGACTGACCGTTTCCTTTTGCAGCCTCATTAGAGCGGGTACATGCCAGCCCAAATGCACACACTGGGGAGATCGTTTATGCACAAACTTAATGGACTAATTAAAAGAACTTTGGCCAGAGAAGCATCTGAAAGCAAAGCTCGTCAGCTAATTAGTCATATTGTGTCTGGAAGAGACGGCTCCCAGGGCAGGGCGAGCTGGGAACTGGAGGTAGGACAAATGGGGCAACACGGGCATTAATAACATAGCCCCTACTAGACACCCCCACAGCCTTATGTACGCCCACTTTAACACAGCGACACGTATTCATCAGCTACTATATACACCCTTAAAGACATATCGACGTTTCCTGGATAGACGAGAATCAGCAGTGTATGAAAATGTGTTTCCCAAAATAAACATTATTACACTTACCCCAAAGTTTGCTAAATCTCTTAAGTTTGCAAGCAGTTGATTTTGAAAGTTATTACGCCTAGAAATCTCTGCTAAAATTAGCATAAAATGTATCAATCGTTTTGACCAATCACAGGCAGCTATACATTGTTTCAATCTGTGATGGCAGTTTGTGCAGGAAGGAATCATGGGATGAGTAGTCCCCTGCACAAGGAAGCAGAAGGAGTCAGACAGTGCTGTGTAGATCTCTGCATTGAGCTGCTGCTGGCTTAAAGTTTAGCATAGTGTTAAAATCTGAACCTAAATGCAGTGTTTCTATTGGTAGGTACACTGTGCCTATGTAAGCAGCTCTGGGGGTGTGGAAAGTATGTGAGTATAGAGTCACCCTGAGTAATGTGTGTGTCTGATACATATAATATCACGTGATGTGTGTGTGATACATATCATATCATGTAATGTGTGTGTCTGATACATATCATATCATGTAATGTGTGTGTCTGATACATATCATATCATGTAATGTGTGTGTCTGATACATATCATATCATGTAATGTGTGTGTCTGATACATATCATATCATGTGATGTGTGTGTGTGATACATATCGTATCATGTAATGTGTGTGTGTGTGATACATATCATATCATGTAATGTGTGTGTGTGATACATATCATATCATGTAATGTGTGTATCTGATACATATCATACCATGTAATGTGTGCGTGATACATATCATATCATGTAATGTGTGCGTGATACATATCGTATCATGTGATGTGTGTGTGATACATATCATATCATGTAATGTGTGTGTCTGATACATATCATATCATGTAATGTGTGTGTGATACATATCATATCATGTAATGTGTGTGTGTCTGATACATATCATATCATGTAATGTGTGTGTCTGATACATATCATATCATGTAATGTGTGTGTCTGATACATATCATATCATGTAATGTGTGTGTCTGATACATATCATATCATGTAATGTGTGTGTCTGATACATATCATATCATGTAATGTGTGTGTCTGATACATATCATATCATGTAATGTGTGTGTCTGATACATATCATATCATGTAGTGTGTGTGTCTGATACATATCATATCATGTAATGTGTGTGTGTGTGATACATATCATATCATGTAATGTGTGTGTGTGATACATATCATATCATGTAATGTGTGTGTGATACATATCATATCATGTAATGTGTGTGTGATACATATCATATCATGTAACGTGTGTGTGATACATATCATATCATGTGATGTGTGTGTCTGATACATATCATATCATGTAATGTGTGTGTCTGATACATATCATATCATGTAATGTGTGTGTCTGATACATATCATATCATGTAATGTGTGTGTCTGATACATATCATATCATGTAATGTGTGTGTCTGATACATATCATATCATGTAATGTGTGTGTCTGATACATATCATATCATGTAATGTGTGTGTCTGATACATATCATATCATGTAATGTGTGTGTCTGATACATCTCATATCATGTAATGTGTGTGTCTGATACATATCATATCATGTAATGTGTGTGTGTGATACATATCATATCATGTAATGTGTGTGTCTGATACATATCATATCATGTGATGTGTGTGTGATACATATCATATCATGTAATGTGTGTGTCTGATACATATCATATCGTGTAATGTGTGTGTCTGATACATATCATATCGTGTAATGTGTGTGTCTGATACATATCATATCGTGTAATGTGTGTGTCTGATACATATCATATCGTGTAATGTGTGTGTGATACATATCATATCATGTAATGTGTGTGTCTGGTACATATCATATCATGTAATGTGTGTGTCTGGTACATATCATATCATGTGATGTGTGTGTCTGATACATATCATATCATGTGATGTGTGTGTCTGATACATATCATATCATGTGATGTGGGTGTGTCTGATACATATCATATCATGTGATGTGTGTGTGTCTGATACATATCATATCATGTGATGTGTGTGTGTCTGATACATATCATACCATGTAATGTGTGTGTCTGATACATATCATATCATGTAACGTGTGTGTCTGATACATATCATATCATGTGATGTGTGTGTGATACATATAATATCATGTAATGTGTGTGTCTGATACATATCATACCATGTAATGTGTGTGTCTGGTACATATCATATCACGTGGTGTGTGTGATTCATATCATATCATGTGATGTGTGTGTGTGTGTTTGATACATATCATATCATGTGGTGTTTGTGATATAAGCAGCAAGTGTTAGATTTGAAAGTGTTACACACAGAGAAGCTTAGATATACCTTTAAATACACAGTCACACACTCCTTATGTATATACACACCCTATATACAGCTACTGCTATATGCACATATACATATACATTTAACATATATATATATATACTAGCGACTTGCCCAGCAAAAAATGACGGTCAATACAATTTTAAAGCTGGAAATGCTGTTTGTGACACAATGTGATTCTCTGAGACTCGGAATCTTTTTCTTATCTACAAAGAAGTACAAAAATGTTTCTTTAATTTTTTTTATTTTTTTAACAATGTACTGTTATACATATCAAACTTTTTAATTGTCATGTATGGAATAATAATATAACAATCCATCAAATGTCTCAGAAAACATATATTAAACCATTACATGAAGGTTTCTAATATTCAAGTCATATTGTAAACAGTGTTTTTTTTTAGTTTTTTTTTAACATTACTAACATGAAATTGTTTAACATTTTGTAAATGAGTCTCTTTTACCACGACAGAATGCTTATTAACATACAACTTGTATTTAAACTCCTGTTAAAACACATAGGTATTGAATCCAGAGGAAGGCAAACAGTAAAAACCCCCATTGCAACTTAGCCAATTGTCTCAAAAGGGGGAAATAAAATAATTCCTTCCTGACCCCATTAAATGGTGATTGGATTACTCCCTGGATTAATACTTTATATTTAATTTTGTTAAGAAATGTTTCTGCTGCAAATGACATAAATCTATTTTAACATTTACTAACTGAATTTATCAAACTTTTTAACATACAATGCTAACAATGCAAACATTAACATAAGAAAATAACATTTAACCTTAATTTATTGTAAACTATAGTGATCTTGAATATTGAATCCAGAGCAAGACAACTTTAAAAAAATGTAATTTCAACTTTGTAAATTTGTTTAAACTGTTGTGGATAAATATTTCCTTTCTGACTCCATTAACTGGCAATTGGATTCATCCCTGGATCAATAATCTATATATCATGCACCATTTTAATTTTTCAACAAATGATGATGCTGCTACTAACATTAAACCTTAATTACAAAGAATCAACATATTTTTAAGCTAACAAACCTGAAAGAAACATATTAAATGTTCAATATTTTCTAAAATGCAAACCACTCTCACTTGGAGCTAAATCAATTCTTGGTATAAAAACTCGTTCACCTTTATGGGTCCCAGTCATAATTTCTGCATATATAAAATAATCTTTTAAATCGTGCACAATTAATCCGGCCCCATTACAAAGTCCTTTTTTTGGATTCATATTTCTCAATAGCATGACAATTGCCCCTTTTTTCATCTGCAAAACATGTGGTGGCATTCCAGATGGTGTTAAAGAATGAATTAATTCTATACTAAAATTCACTTATTATTCTTTATCATCAGCCAGAACTGAATCTGCACTGTAAAAATTATTTTGGGGTGCGTTGATGAATTTTAAAATGTCGTTATTTAGATTCAAGGCATCTATATTTTTGGATGTTAATATGACTTTGTTTGCAATGTCTGAGTAATCGTCGTTATTCAGAGTGTTTAGAAAGATTGCCGATATGAGTGATTCCTTGCAAACCAATTGTGATGGAATTTCAATGGTATTATTGGGTAAATCATGTATTTGTGGATGTTTTCCTTCTCCAATTTCAATGAGCCAATCATTGAAATCATTTTGTCCTTCTGATCTCATATTTAATTCTAATTTGATATGTTTAAATATTTTCCACAGTTTACTTGTCTTGATACATGTTTCAATGATCTCTGTTCTATTTCCATGTGGCACAACAGGTAATGTTTGCCTAAAATCTCCTTCTAAGACCATCACCTTTCCACCAAAGGGCAATTTATTATCCATCACTTCTTTAAAGAATCTATCAATACATTGCAAAGCATGACATGACATCATTGTTGCCTCGTCTATGAAAATACATTTTTATTTTTTTATTTTTTGCTTGTAAAGAATTCAGTCGATTATCTGACACGGATGTTTCCAAAATGGGAACTGGCAGCTTAAATTCACTATGCACAGTTCTACCACCGTCTAACAAAAGTGCTGCAATTCCAGTTGTTGCAAATGGCATTGTTATCTGACCCTGTGCTCGAATGTAACTTATCAAACAATTGTACAGATACGTTTCTGCTGATCCACCAGGGCCGTCTATATAGAAATACCGGTCTTTGACCATTTCATCATCTGTAGCATTTGTGATGGCATGAAATGCTTCTAACTGTAAAGTATTTAAAGTTGCCAGTTTTTCTTCAGTTTTTTGTTTTTGTAGCTCAGTGTCATAATCATCAAAGTTGATGTTATCTATATGTCCTGGATCAGGCAAATTAATACTTGCACAATTTAATCCATGAGCCAATGATATTTCTTGAATTTCCATTAAAGTTTTTAACAGTGTTATTGGCTCATTGTAACGTTTCAAGAAGTCTTCTGACATATTTAATTTACATTTTTCCCACAAAGTAAACGCATCAGGTACATTGCAAAAGATGCAAATGAATGCAAATTGTTCTCTCATTTGCTTTGGCATTTGACATAGTGCTGCTTCTTCCAGACACCTCTCCCATTCTGTATCATCAGCTATGAAGTTTTGATGTCTTGCAGCTAATAGAAAAGTATCATAAACTATGTCATTCACTGTGCTTAAATGTTCAAAACTTTGTGCACCGGGAACATGTAAAAGAAGTAATCTTAAACTGAAACGTTCAATGTCCCTTGGACTGACGGTATAAATTTGTGGTATAATTTTATGTGTATCTCTTCTTCGTTGTCGCCATAGACCATTTACAAATACATAGTGATAAGGAATCTCAATGTATACAAATTGTCTGGCCTGAGTATACTGGCAGTTTAATTTAAACCATGCAGTAAGTGTTGTATATCGGTGTTCACTTTGAGCTAATGCAGTTCTTTCATTGCCTGCAGTAAAGCAAACAAACTGACTTTGTGGCAAATGTACAGCTAAACAATAGACAGCATGTGACCGATCATGCATCTCAAATTTCAGAAGCCGCCACATTGCTTCAGGAGGACTAACATAGCGAGCATCTAAATAATTTTAAAGTTCGTCATGTAAAATCGGATTTTCCTTTTCGTTTGCAGCACCTTGCACAACAACAGTTGCTGCATCATATCCTTTGTATATATGTTTATACACATATTTGATGGATTTAATATAAGTGCAAGCTTCCACATTTATGTGTGAATTGTACTTCATGAGCAAATGTGGATTGTATGGAATGACAAATCTATTATCAACCTTTTGTCCACAGATAATAGCTGTTTGTTCTTGTCTTCTTTTATACAAAGGGTATACATCACAATTAGCATAAGTTTGCATTTGAAATTGTTGAGGCAAATCTTTAGTACATTTTTTGTTTTCCATACATGGGGAATTTGGATTAATGTCTCCACATGGCCCATGGATCATTCTGTGTGTAACAATCTCCCAAAGTTTGGAATATTTTTCAGGATCTGGCAATTCAACAGTAATGACTGAATCCACTCTCTCTGCAGTATTCAACATATCTTTTTCCTGCAGGATTAAAAGTAAGTGAGCATATGGCAGTCCTATTTTTTTAAATTCAATGGTATAAACAAAAGCCACACATTTTCTAAATAACTGTGCTTTAGTTATATCATGTATTAATGACTTGAGTTTGATTTTGAATACTCTTGCCACTAAATCTGGTCGGTCAGAAGTAGTTTGTCCCAGATACAAATTTTCCTTGATCTCTGGCCATTGTGGATTACATGTGAATGTAATGAATAAATCTGGTTTTCCAAATTTTGTGACAATAGCCATGGCATCATCATATATTTTTTGCATATTGCGAGGAGATCCTTGGAAAGTGTATGGCAAAATAATTGCTCTTCCAGCTGGAATGTCTCTGTTGGTAGCCAATTCAGCAACATAATCCATGAATCCACAATACTGTTCTAGTCTAAGCTTATTTTGTTGAAGTTTTATGAAAATTAGATTATTTGCTTCGACTTGTAGATAGGAATCAATAATCCATTGTTGAGTGAGTTTGCCTCCATGTAAAATTGGATTAAAAGAATCCCGAATAGCAGTTTGTGCCACTTTATATTCCAGCATAGAAATATTGCATCTAACACGAACTTTACTACTGGGATAACTTTGCAATTGTAATTTTGGTTCCCATCCAGGGTTACCATTTGGAAAGAAAATGGGATATCTCATTGGTTCTAAATTACAACTTAATATATTTATGTTTATAAAAGGTTGTTCTTCATTGCGTGGATATATTCTAATATCCCGCTGAAAAGGTGGTTCACCATCTTCATTTTTAAAAACCATGGCAACCTCATTGACTGTTGGTAAATTATAACGTCTTTGATCAGTGTTGCGATCTCTTTTTAACACCATATTTACTCTTGGCATTGTCAATTGATGTGTTTCAGCATGTTCCTGTTGTTCTTTTTCAAGCTGTGCTAATTGTTTGTATGCTTAAGTGTATGGGTTGTTGGCCATAATTTTATCCAGCTGTTCAAAGGCTATGCGCAAACACTGTTTATTTTCTGGAAGCGTCATTCTTTGTTCAACAGCTTCCATTGTATCTAAGACATATAACTGTGCACATTTCCTTTGCTCTCCTTCTTGTGTGTAAATGTGAAGTTTGGTGGTAAATTTGTCCTTGAACTCTAAAACAGTAAGGACCATGCCCTGATACATTTTTGGCTAATGTTGCACCCATTGAAGCAAATTAAATTGCACTGTTATAAGACCTTTTTTTTTTTTATTTGTATAATTTGAAAATGTTGGATCGCTCATGATACTTTCTAAGTAATCTGGAAATGGGTGTCTTTGTGGAAGTCTTACCTTTCCTTTCTGACAGCAACTAATGAAATCTCCGTCAGTTGGTCTTTCCTTTAGAAAATTATAGGCCCCACAAAACTGACAAACAACTTTAAGTAATCCACAATAATGAGTGTCTACTTTTAGTGCTCTAATAAACACATTCTCATGCACTTCCGCAACATAGATATCACTGCAACTTTCTATATCTACATTGGTGTCATTTGTCTGAACATTGGTGTCAGTAGGCAATATAGTATCATTGGGCAATGGTTCACAGACATGTTTTTCCCTTGCCAATCTTCTTTTGCGTTCAATGTTGTCTTCTCCATTATCCGCCATTGTAATCTGTAATTGTAAATAGATATGTAAGTTTTTTTGGTTTTCTGTACATATTGTTTGTAGCTGGTTTCAATCTAAAAGTAAATAGGATTAATTAAAGAATGCAAACATTTAAAAACATTTTTTTTTTTTCGATGCAATAAATGATTTTTTTATTGACATACATTAAATAGCAAATGACTTCACATATATATATATATATATATATATATATATATATATATATATATATATATATATATATATATTTTGCATGTTATTTTATTTTATGACTACTGAATTATCAATTCATTACTAAATTAATATACGTTAGTGAATTAATCCAAAAATTAGATCAATGTTAAACCTAAAAAGTTACTTATACTCATAAAGAAGATCAAACATAAACAGCTATTATCAAAGTATAGATGTGTTCTAAAAGAATGTTCAATGTTCTTAAAGATGGAATGAATGTAGATATGATGTCTAATTGATGTTCTTTAAAAACTTTTAAAACTTAAGCATATATATATCTTTTTTTTTTTTTTTTCTGGTAATGACAACTTAAATTCTCCAAACCTCCTTCATGTTCCTTTTTTGTTTATGTTAAAACCTCATTTATTTGCAAATTGTTCCAAGCAATCTGGCACTATATATCCACCTTTTTTATATATTTTTAATTTTTAATTTATGTTTGGATAGAGGTTCATTCCCTAAAATGTCCTTTTTAAATAATACGCTCCGTATGAATCCCTAATATACTTTTCTGAATTAATCATTAAATGTCATCAATCCCAAACCATAAGGGCGTGGTAAAATCATATACCTGTGAACTTGCTGTTCTTTGTGTCGAAATCCTTGCAAATTCACTCTGTCTTCAGTCAGGTACAGAGATGAGTAATCTGTGAAATAACATGAAATTAATTTTTAATCATTGAATTCCATTCCATCTTGATTGAATGAACTCCATATATTTAAGTGCTTATTAAAATGTACATGTTTTGCTAAAGTCTTCTAACCTCATCTTGTTTTTTATCTTATTATTAATATTTCCAAAACAAATGTACATAAATCAGCTGTAAGGCAGATATATAAGTGCATGTTAAAAATTGTTCTTACTTTTATAGAATTTTTTTTAAAATGCTGACTAACTGTGTCACTTTATATTCCAGCATAGAAATATTGCATCTACGCGAGGCTCGCCGGTGATGAGCGACTTGTTCATCAAAAATTACGGCAATATAATTTGAAGCCTGGCAATGATGTTTGCAACACAATGTGAGTCTTTTGGCCCTCTGAGCACCTTCGGCGCTCATTGCAAGCCTCTCCTCTCGTGTACTCTAACTTTCCTGCTTTGCAATGATCACCTTTGGTGCTCATCGCGAGCCCCCCGATGAGTGCCTATGCGAACCTTTCCTCCTGCCCACTGTACGGGCCGCTCATTGCAGGGTTAATTTCTCCTCTGTATGTCTGCTGAATTTTTCCGTTGGTTTTATTCGTGCAAGTGTTAGTGTCTTTGCCGTCGCGTATTTTCTTAATCCCGCATATTTTTCAGAGTTCTGTATTTTTCAGAGGTCGGGATGTGCTTAACCTCGTTTTCAGCCCGTTTTCAGATCTTTTTACGTTTTTCTTCCGCAATTTTTTCTCGCTTAGCCGATTTTCGAGTGACGAAACACAGCAAATTGGGCTTAAATTCGCTTGCACCTGCACTCCCAAGCGTTCTGGCTCTCCCTATGTGCCGTGTGTAAGTGTGTTTTTCAATTTCCGCGGTTTGGCTGTTACATTCGTATTTTTCAGAGGTCGGATTTTGTTTGTGCAAGTGTTACTGTCCCGCGTGCCTGGCGTTGTTCATGTAAGTGTTACTGTCTGTGGCGCTGTGCATTTTCCAAGATCTGCCCGCCTGGTATTGCAGAGCCTCGTTTTCACCCAGTTTCAGAATTTGTTTGCGTTTTTCGGCCCCCATTTTTTCTTTCGCTAAGCTGATTTTTCAAGTGATGAAACACTGCAAATTGGGCTCAAATTCGTTTGCAACCTCACTCCCAGGCGTCCTGGCACTCCCCATGTGCTGTGTGTGAGTGTGGTTTTTTGTGTTTTTCGATTTCCGCGGTTCGGCCGTTACATTTGTATTTTTCCGAGTTTGTTTTTTTTTTGCCCGAGATTCCAAGGTCAGATATTTTTTCTAAGTCCAGTGTTCCTTAAGTGCTTGCTGCCTAAGTCGCATGATTCACTTTGCGAGGCACGCAGGGCAATGAGCGCATTTGGCGCTCATTGACTAAATCCTCCGAGCTCGGAAGGCTTCAATGCCTCAATGGCTCGCCTCGCTTTGCTTGCAAGCGTGACGACAAATTGCAGTTTGACAACTATTATATGTGACTAGCGACTTGCCCGTCAAAAATGACGGCAATAAAATTGTAAGCCTGGGAATGCTGTTTGACACACAATGTAAAGCTTTTTTACTCTGAGGACTTCAGCGCTCATTGCGAGCCTCTATCCTCATGTCCTTCCAGTTTTGTGCTTTGCAACAATCATCTTCGGCGCTCATCACAAAGACAGATATATGTTTCTATATATTTTTTTAATAATAATTAATTAATTAGTTACTTAATAAATTAATATACATTACCTATTTCTAATTAATATATCCAGCAATCAATATCCTGAAGAGCTAACAATCGCTGTTGATTTTCCTGCAGCATCCAATGTACATTTGGACTGTTGTTGCCCTGATGAGAAAGTGTCAGCAATGTGCCAAGTGTGCAGTGTAAATAGGCTGCGTGCTCGAGGGGAAACCGTTCCTTTAGTCGGGTAAAGCGCCATTTTAAATTCAAAATGTTATTAGTTGCAAGTTAGTGTTAAAAAATTGCAGCGACTGTCTGTGTGTTACGCGGGTCCCAATCAGTTTCCATCCTTCCTAATAGTGTATTTTGTACCTCGTACGTTCCTGTGGAAGTGTTACGCGTCTGGCAGTGTTTTACGCGGTTCGGGGTTGTGTAGCCTCATTTTAAGTTTTTTCGGCCTCCATTTTTTTCTTGCTTAGCCGATTTTCGAGTGGTGAAACTCGGCAAATTCGGCTTAAATTTGCATGGAACCTCCCTCCCAGACGTCCTGGCTGTCCCCCCTTGCTGTGGGTGAGGTTTTTTTTTTGTATTATTTGTTTTATTTATTGTGTTTTTCTTGTTTTTCGATTTGCCCGGTTTGGCCGTTTACTTTGTATTTTTCCGACCTCCTATTTTTGTTTTCTAAGTTCTGCGCCTCGCAATTTTTTTCTTCCAAAGTTGCATAAGTGCTCCGAGTTTCAATGCCTCAACTGCTCGCCTCGCTACTCGAGCTCGGAAGACTTCTGTGCTTCAACGGCTCGCCTCGCTACGCAAGGCTCCCAAACGTGACAATGATTCGCAGATTGACAACTATTATATGTGATATAAGTGTGTATATATATACACACAGTAGAATCAGCGCAGGGCACGTACGAGTTACACAGGAACGTAGCAGATACACAATATACCATTACAACGGACGGAAAATGCTCGCGAGCCAAGCAACGCACTGACAAAAGCCGCCATTTTGCAACACTAACTTACAACTCATAAAATTAGGATTCTAAAATAGCGCTTTACACGCCTAAACAATTGGTTTGCCCTCGCGCACGCAGCCTATTTACACTGCACACTTGGCCCATTGCTGACACTTTCTCCTCACATGATCAGCACTCCAACCGTACATTTCAGATGCAGGAAAATCCAAATAGATTGTTAGCTCTTCTGGATAGTGATTGCTGCATATTACATATAAATAGGTAAAGCATATTACTTTATTAACTCACTGCACTCACATTTTTTTTCTTTACACTGTACTTATATATCTGTCTTCGCGATGAGCGCCAAAGGTGATCATTGCAAAGCCGGACACTTGATGTACACGAGGGGAGAGGCTCACAATGAGCGCCGAAGGTCCACAGAGGAGCAAAAGACTTACATTGTGTGGCAAACAGCATTGCCATGGCTTAAAATTGTATTGCCCCGCCATTTTTGACGTGTATAAATAAAAGCGTACACATTTACATATGCTTGTAAACATATATATACACCTATATAAATACTTTCTTACCTGCTCAATGCTGCACTTCCTGCTGAGGTGACGAGGGGCCACGGCAGGCCAGAGGGCCGAGGGGGGCCACAGAGGTCATTGTGGGGGCCACAAGGGGACGAAGGGCTGAGGGAGGCTGCAGAAGTCCACGGGGGGCCACAGGAGACTGAGGGGGGACACAGGGGGCTGAGGGAGGCCACAAAAGGTCTGTGAGGGGCAACTCAGGGGGTCGCAGGGGGCCACTGGGGGTGGCGGGACCCACTGAAAACCATAAGGAGTGTCAGGGGACCCACACTGGGGTCAATATAGTGACATTAGTACCTCTCTATATCTGACTGGAGGTCTATAGAGTGACACTAGTACCTCTCTATATCTGACTGTGAGTCTATAGAGTGACATTAGTACCTCTCTATATGTGACTGGGGGTCTATAGAGTGACATTAGTACCTCTCTATATCTGACTGGAGGTCTATAGAGTGACATTAGTACCTCTCTATATCTGACTGGGGGTCTATAGAGTGACATTAGTACCTCTCTATATCTGACTGGGTGTCTATAGAGTGACATTAGTATCTCTCTATATCTGACTGGGGGTCTATAGACTGACATTAGTACCTCTCTATATCTGACTGGAGGTCTATAGAGTGACATTAGTACCTCTCTATATCTGACTGGGGGTCTATAGAGTGACATTAGTACCTCTCTATATCTGACTGGGGGTATATAGAGTTACATTAGTACCTCTCTATATCTGACTGAGGTCTATAGAGTGACATTAGTACCTCTCTATATCTGACTGAAGGTCTATAGAGTGACATTAGTACCTCTCTATATCTGACTGGGGGTCTATAGAGTGACTTTAGTACCTCTCTATATCTGACTGAAGGTCTATAGAGTGACATTAGTACCTCTCTATATGTGACTGGGGATCTATAGAGTGACATTAGTACCTCTATATCTGACTGGGGGTCTATATAGTGACATTAGTACTTTTCTATATCTGACTAGGGGTCTATAGAGTGACATTAGTACCTCTCTATATCTGACTGGGGTCTATAGAGTGACATTAGTACCTCTCTATATCTGACTCAGGGTCTATAGAGTGACATTAGTACCTCTCTATATCTGACTGGGGGTCTATTGAGTGACATTAGTACCTCTCTATATCTGACTGAGGTCTATAGAGTGACATTAGTACCTCTCTATATCTGACTGGGGGTCTATAGAGTAACATTAGTACCTCTCTTTATCTGACCGGGGGTCTATAGAGTAACATTAGTACCTCTCTATATCTGACCGGGGGTCTATAGAGTAACATTAGTACCTCTTTATATCTGACTGGGGGTCTATAGAGTGACATTAGTACCTCTCTATATGTGACTGGGTTTCTATAGACTGACATTAGTACCTCTCTATATCCGACTGGGGGTCTATAGAGTGACATTAGTACCTCTCTATATGTGACTGGGGGTATATAGAGTGACATTAGTACCTCTCTATATCTGACTGGGGGTCTATATAGTGACATTAGTACCTCTCTATATGTGACTGGGGGTCTATATAGTGACATTAGTACCTCTCTATATCTGACTGGGGGTCTATAGAGTGACATTAGTACCTCTTTATATCTGACTGGGGGTCTATAGAGTGACATTAGTACCTCTCTATATCTGACCGGGGGTCTATAGAGTAACATTAGTACCTCTCTATATCTGACCGGGGGTCTATAGAGTAACATTAGTACCTCTCTATATCTGACCGGGGGTCTATAGAGTGACATTAGTACCTCTCTATATCTGACTGGGTGTCTATAGAGTGACATTAGTACCTCTCTATATCTGACTGAAGGTCTATAGAGTGACATTAGTACCTCTCTATATCTGACTGGGGGTCTATAAAGTGACATTAGTACCTCTCTATATCTGACTGGGGGTCTATAGAGTGACATTAGTACCTCTCTATATCTGACTGGGGGTCTATAGAGTGACATTAGTACCTCTCTATATCTGACTGGGGGTCTATAGAGTGACATTAGTACCTCTATATCTGACTGGGGGTCTATAGAGTGACATTAGTACCTCTCTATATCTGACTGGGGGTCTATAGAGTGACATTAGTACCTCTCTATATCTGACTGGGGGTCTATAGAGTGACATTAGTACCTCTCTATATGTGACTGGGGATCTATAGAGTGACATTAGTACCTCTCTATATCTGACTGGGGGTCTATAGAGTGACATTAGTACCTCTCTATATCTGACTGGGTGTCTATAGAGTGACATTAGTACCTCTCTATATCTGACTGGGGGTCTATAGAGTGACATTAGTACCTCTCTATATGTGACTGGGGATCTATAGAGTGACATTAGTACCTCTCTATATCTGACTGGGGGTCTATAGAGTGACATTAGTACCTCTATATCTGACTGGGGGTCTATATAGTGACATTAGTACTTTTCTATATGTGACTGGGGGTCTATAGAGTGACATTAGTACCTCTATATCTGACTGGGGGTCTATATAGTGACATTAGTACTTTTCTATATCTGACTGGGGGTCTATAGAGTGACATTAGTACCTCTCTATATGTGACTGGGGGTCTATAGAGTGACATTAGTACCTCTCTATATCTGACTGGGGGTCTATACAGTGACATTAGTACCTCTCTATATCTGACTGGGTGTCTATAGAGTGACATTAGTACCTCTCTATATCTGACTGGGGGTCTATAGAGTGACATTAGTACCTCTCTATATCTGACTGAAGGTCTATAGAGTGACATTAGTACCTCTCTATATCTGACTGAAGGTCTATAGAGTGACATTAGTACCTCTCTATTTCAGACTGGGGGTCTATAGAGTAACATTAGTACCTCTCTATACCTGACTGGGGTCTATAGAGTGACATTAGTACCTCTATATCTGACTGGGGGTCTATACAGTGACATTAGTACCTCTCTATACCTGACTGGGGGTCTGTAGAGTGACATTAGTACCTCTCTATATCTGACTGGGGGTCTATAGAGTGATATTAGTACCTCTCTATACCTGACTGGGGGTCTATAGAGTGACATTAGTACCTCACTATATCTGACTGGAGGTCTATAGAGTGACATTAGTACCTCTCTATATCTGACTGAGGTCTATAGAGTGACATTAGTACCTCTCTATATCTGACTGGGGGTCTCTAGAGTGACATTAGTACCTCTCTATATCTGACTGAGGTCTATAGAGTGACATTAGTACCTCTCTATATCTGACTGGAGGTCTCTAGAGTGACATTAGTACCTCTCTATATCTGACTGAGGTCTATAGAGTGACATTAGTACCTCTCTATATCTGACTGGGGGTCTATAGACTGACATTAGTACCTCTCTATATCTGACTGGGGGTCTATAGACTGACATTAGTACCTCTCTATATCTGACTGGGGGTCTATAGACTGACATTAGTACCACTCTATATCTGACTGGGGGTCTATAGACTGACATTAGTACCTCTCTATATCTGACCGGGGGTCTATAGAGTAACATTAGTACCTCTCTATATGTGACTGGGGGTCTATAGAGTGACATTAGTACCCCTCTATATCTGACATGGGGTCTATAGAGTGACATTAGTACCTCTCTATATCTGACTGGGGGTCTATAGAGTGACATTAGTACCTCTTTATATCTGGCTGGGGGTCTATACAGTGACATTAGTACCTCTCTATATCTGACTGGGGGTCTATAGAGTGACATTAGTACCTCTCTATATCTTACTGGGGGTCTATAGAGTGACATTAGTACCTCTCTATATCTGACGGGGGTCTATAGAGTAACATTAGTACCTCTTTATATCTGACTGGGGGTCTATAGAGTGACATTAGTACCTCTCTATATGTGACTGGGAGTCTATAGAGTGACATTAGTACCTCTCTATATCTGACTGGGGGTCTATATAGTGACATTAGTACCTCTCTATGTGACTGGGGGTCTATATAGTGACATTAGTACCTCTCTATATCTGACTGGGGTCTATAGAGTGACATTAGTACCTCTCTATATCTGACTAGGGGTCTATATAGTGACATTAGTACCTCTCTATGTGACTGGGGGTCTATATAGTGACATTAGTACCTCTCTATATCTGACTGGGGTCTATAGAGTGACATTAGTACCTCTCTATATCTGACTGGGGGTCTATAGAGTGACATTAGTTCCTCTCTATATCTGACTGGGGGTCTATAGACTGACATTAGTACCTCTCTATATCTGACTGGGGGTCTATAGAGTGACATTAGTACCTCTCTATATGTGACTGGGGGTCTATAGAGTGACATTAGTTCCTCTCTATATCTGACTGGGGGTCTATAGACTGACATTAGTACCTCTCTATATCTGACTGGGGGTCTATAGAGTGACATTAGTACCTCTCTATATCTGACTGGGGGTCTATAGAGTGACATTAGTACCTCTCTATATGTGACTGGGGGTCTATAGACTGACATTAGTACCTCTCTATATCTGACTGGGGGTCTATAGGTTGACATTAGTCCCTCTCTATGTCTGACTGGGGTCTATACAGTGACATTAGTACTTCTCTATATCTGACTGGGGGTCTATAGAGTGACATTAGTACCTCTCTATATGTGACTGGGGTCTATAGAGTGACATTAGTACCTCTCTATATGTGACTGGGGGTCTATAGAGTGACATTAGTACCTCTCTATATGTAACTGGGGATCTATAGAGTGACATTAGTACCTCTCTATATCTGACTGGGGGTCTATAGAGTGACATTAGTACCTCTCTATATCTGACTGAAGGTCTATAGAGTGACATTAGTACCTCTCTATATCTGACTGAAGGTCTATAGAGTGACATTAGTACCTCTCTATGTGACTGGGGGTCTATAGAGTGACATTAGTACCTCTCTATATCTGACTGGGGGTCTATAGAGTGACATTAGTACCTCTCTATATCTGACTGAAGGTCTATAGAGTGACATTAGTACCTCTCTATATCTGACTGAAGGTCTATAGAGTGACATTAGTACCTCTCTATTTCAGACTGGGGGTCTATAGAGTAACATTAGTACCTCTCTATACCTGACTGGGGTCTATAGAGTGACATTAGTACCTCTATATCTGACTGGGGGTCTATACAGTGACATTAGTACCTCTCTATACCTGACTGGGGGTCTGTAGAGTGACATTAGTACCTCTCTATATCTGACTGGGGGTCTATAGAGTGACATTAGTACCTCTCTATACCTGACTGGGGGTCTATACAGTGACATTAGTACCTCTCTATACCTGACTGGGGGTCTGTAGAGTGACATTAGTACCTCTCTATATCTGACTGGGGGTCTATAGAGTGACATTAGTACCTCTCTATACCTGACTGGGGGTCTATAGAGTGACATTAGTACCTCTATATCTGACTGGGGGTCTATAGAGTGACATTAGTACCTCTCTATATCTGACTGAGGTCTATAGAGTGACATTAGTACCTCTCTATATCTGACTGGGGGTCTATAGAGTGACATTAGTACCTCTCTATATCTGACTGGAGGTCTATAGAGTGACATTAGTACCTCTCTATATCTGACTGAGGTCTATAGAGTGACATTAGTACCTCTCTATATCTGACTGGGGGTCTATAGACTGACATTAGTACCTCTCTATATCTGACTGGGGGTCTATAGACTGACATTAGTACCTCTCTATATCTGACTGGGGGTCTATAGACTGACATTAGTACCTCTCTATATCTGACTGGGGGTCTATAGACTGACATTAGTACCACTCTATATCTGACTGGGGGTCTATAGACTGACATTAGTACCTCTCTATATCTGACCGGGGGTCTATAGAGTAACATTAGTACCTCTTTATATCTGACTGGGGGTCTATAGAGTGACATTAGTACCTCTCTATATGTGACTGGGAGTCTATAGAGTGACATTAGTACCTCTCTATATCTGACTGGGGGTCTATATAGTGACATTAGTACCTCTCTATATGTGACTGGGGGTCTATATAGTGACATTAGTACCTCTCTATATCTGACTGGGGTCTATAGAGTGACATTAGTACCTCTCTATATCTGACTAGGGGTCTATAGAGTGACATTAGTACCTCTCTATATCTGACTGGGGGTCTATAGAGTGACATTAGTACCTCTCTATATCTGACTAGGGGTCTATAGAGTGACATTAGTACCTCTCTATATCTGACTGGGGGTCTATAGAGTGACATTAGTACCTCTCTATATCTGACTGGGGGTCTATAGAGTGACATTAGTTCCTCTCTATATCTGACTGGGGGTCTATAGACTGACATTAGTACCTCTTTATATCTGACTGGGGGTCTATAGAGTGACATTAGTACCTCTCTATATCTGACTGGGTGTCTATAGAGTGACATTAGTACCTCTCTATATCTGACTGAAGGTCTATAGAGTGACATTAGTACCTCTCTATATCTGACTGGGGGTCTATACAGTGACATTAGTACCTCTCTATATCTGACTGGGGGTCTATAGAGTGACATTAGTACCTCTCTATATATGACTGGGGTCTATACAGTGACATTAGTACCTCTCTATATCTGACTGGGGGTCTATAGAGTGACATTAGTACCTCTCTATATCTGTCTGGGGGTCTATAGAGTGACATTAGTACCTCTCTATATCTGACTGGGTGTCTATAGAGTGACATTAGTACCTCTCTATATCTGACTGGGTGTCTATAGAGTGACATTAGTACCTCTCTATATGTGACTGGGGATCTATAGAGTGACATTAGTACCTCTATATCTGACTGGGGGTCTATATAGTGACATTAGTACTTTTCTATATCTGACTAGGGGTCTATAGAGTGACATTAGTACCTCTCTATATCTGACTGGGGGTCTATACAGTGACATTAGTACCTCTCTATATCTGACTGGGGGTCTATAGAGTGACATTAGTACCTCTCTATATCTGACTAGGTGTCTATAGAGTGACATTAGTACCTCTCTATATCTGACTGAAGGTCTATAGAGTGACATTAGTACCTCTCTATATCTGACTGAAGGTCTATAGAGTGACATTAGTACCTCTCTATATCTGACTGAAGGTCTATAGAGTGACATTAGTACCTCTCTATATCTGACTGAAGGTCTATAGAGTGACATTAGTACCTCTCTATGTGACTGGGGGTCTATAGAGTGACATTAGTACCTCTCTATATGTGACTGGGGGTCTATAGAGTGACATTAGTACCTCTCTCTAACTGACTGGGGGTCTATAGAGTGACATTAGTACCTCTCTAAATCTGACTGGGGGTCTATAGAGTGACATTAGTACCTCTCTATATCTGACTGGGGGTCTATAGAGTGACATTAGTACCTCTCTATTTCTGACTGGGGGTCTATACAGTGACATTAGTACCTCTCTATATGTGACTGGGGGTCTATAGAGTGACATTAGTACCTCTCTATATGTGACTGGGGTTCTATAGAGTGACATTAGTACCTCTCTATATCTGACTGGGGGTCTATAGAGTGACATTAGTACCTCTCTATATCTGTCTGGGGGTCTATAGAGTGACATTAGTACCTCTCTATATGTGACTGGGGGTCTATAGAGTGACATTAGTACCTCTCTCTAACTGACTGGGGGTCTATAGAGTGACATTAGTACCTCTCTATATGTGACTGGGGTTCTATAGAGTGACATTAGTACCTCTCTCTAACTGACTGGGTGTCTATAGAGTGACATTAGTACCTCTCTATATCTGTCTGGGGGTCTATAGAGTGACATTAGTACCTCTCTATATGTGACTGGGGGTCTATAGAGTGACATTAGTACCTCTCTCTAACTGACTGGGGGTCTATAGAGTGACATTAGTACCTCTCTATATCTGACTGGGAGTCTATAGAGTGACATTAGTACCTCTCTAATTCTGACTGGGGGTCTATATAGTGACATTAGTACCTCTCTATATCTGACTGGGGGTCTATAGAGTGACATTAGTACCTCTCTATATCTGACTGGGGGTCTATAGAGTGACATTAGTACCTCTCTATATCTGATGGGGGGTCTATAGAGTGACATTAGTACCTCTCTATATCTGACTTAGTATCTATACAGTGACATTAGTACTGACCTTTATCTGCTGGTACCACCCTATTATCCCGTTGGGTTTTCCTGCTTTTTGCTGCATTGTTTACTCACCTAATTAAACTCTCCACAGATTTCTGGACTAACTCAGAGATTACAACCTGAAGTAATGTATTTGTATTAAAGGGCCGGCTACCAAACATCTGGGCAGCATGTGTGTACTTTAACCCATTGTCCTCTGATACATTGTTGCAAAAAAAACCAACACAGCTTCATTTTGATTTAATAACTATTCTATACAATTATTTGTTGCTGCGGGCAGCCATTACATTGCCTTAGCTGCCTGGTTCTCTAACTGAATGAGCTTTCCATTAGACCTATTACAAATGATGCTGCAACCAACTGAATGCTTCAAGGTTCAGCCCCAGCAGCAGAAGCAGATCAGCAGAAATAAAAATGGCGACTCCCATTGCTGCATATAATAAATCATTAAAGGCTGTATTATTATTTTTTACTTTCTTGGAGCATTTCTCCCGTTACAAGTGTTGTTCCTCACAAGAATGTAATGTAAATAGGGGGTGCAAGGTCCTGTAAGGTATCTACTGTCCATAGGAAACATCTTGAGGGTCCCGGCCCCTCACCTTAGTACTTCTGGCCCGTCAACCAGATATTGATCCACTGATACGCACACACCTAGATAGGATTGAGGATAAAAACAAAACAAAATGGTCATCTAGTCGGCCTATTCCATCTACAAGTGCATATGCTTGAATGTTTTACGACTGTCCCTACCACCTCCGCTGGACGGCTGATCTGCGTCCACTCTCTGCTGTAATAATTACTGACCGGAGCAAGTCCCAGGATCCAAGTATAAGAAGTCCCTCAACCTCACTTCCCGCCTCCCAAGGCATAGTATACAGATATTTAGGGCACTGCAGGGGTTAATGTTCTTTTGGATCAGGACAGGACACGGACCTCAGTTGTTAGGATAAATCTGCTGTGTTTACCAATCGAAAGCCTCTAAATACAGCTGTGAATCCAGGCCCGGGGGGGCGAGACCCCCAGGTACAGCGCACATTAACCCTCCGCTACCCAGAAGGACTTTAATATGCTCCCTCTTGGGTATCACGTCGGCATGGGAGGCATTATTATTATTATTATTATTATTATTATTATTATTATTATTATGTATTAACAACAACAATAATAATAACAATACTACTAATAACAATGATAAAATATATTTAACATTTTTTGACTTGACCTGACATTTAAAAAAAATGTCATTATTGTGTTTTAACAGCAGCAGACATGTTATCTTTGTTCCTAACAATATTAGATAACTGAGAGACAATGTAGATTCAGATAAGATCTCTATCCAGTTCTGTTGAAAGATCATTACTTGATTATAGAATTAATTAAAAGTTGTGTAACCCTCCCCTCAAGCTACAGGCAGAGTCCAAGATGGAATCCCTCATAATAAGTAGTCAGCAAAATATTCAGGAGAAGGAAGGTGAAGATTTGTTAGATAAATGGATCCTTTTGCATTTAACACCTACCCCCTTCCCCCTATATAGTTTAAGAAGCAGACAGCATGCATGGATCAATACAAGCCCTACTGCCGGGCCCTCCTCACACACACAACCTTCACCAAAGTATTATGGATGCCTCCAGGACCCACACTATTTTTTCCTAATTAGAACTCGCTCTGCACCTTTTTTTTGGGCTAAAAACGTAAGTTTTCCGACAAATTTATTTCCTCTTAAACTGGCGTTTTTATCCCAGATATGAGCTCAGAGGCCGCAGTGTATTTTTTGTGTTTTTGTCCTTTTTTTGGATAATAAAATAATGACATAAGTTTCATTTTGTGCTTTTCCAGCTTTTTGTCCTAAAACTTCTCCAAATCAGCATTTTCTCCAACATTTGCACAACATCCCACGGTCATTACATACAAAAAATCAGGATAATGGGCAAAAGTAAAACAAAAACCCACAGTCATTAGATTTGTATCTTTTATATGAAGCAACTCTTTACGGTCTTCCATTTTCTTTTCTGAGCTATTTGTTGCTGCTGCATTCTCAGTTGGGGCGTCCTTGTAAACTAATAAGCTTTGCATTCGTTTTACTGAAAGCTCTGCCATGGTCACAGTGTGCAGACAGATAACACGCGTGTTCATATGTTTAATATGTATCAATGTTATAAAATATATTATTGTTCAGGGAAACAAATAGTTCCTGTATAGGTCTGCCCTCTGAAACATATGCAAACTCAGACTCTGTAGGGCTGGATGTACAGCCGCTCATACTAACCAATGGTCATCTGATAGGCTAGGACACTACACTGCACATCCAGCCCTACAGAGTCTATGTCTGCATATGCTGCAGTGGGATATAGATGGATGGATAGATAGAATATATATCAGTGAAGAGGTTAATCATTCCCGGGGTATGATATCAGGCTATGTTGGCGCAGCAGCTGGCGCCGCACTCCCCAGACCCGGCCAGCTGGGACGGCAGCTGCACTGTCCCTCAAACTGCAGGAACTAACGATGAGGATTGTCCGCGGCGCTAATTATACCGCGTGTATCTGTTACACTGAGGCCGGGCTGTGTCTCTCTCCTCTAATTAGTGATGTTTTGCTGTTTCAGTTCGTTATCAGCCCCCCCCAGCGGTACGATGACACCGCATCTCGTTACATTGCGCACCTGTATCTCGGTATCTCGGGTTTTTATCTGCACAGATCGGAGGTTTTTCTGCTGATTTTCAGTTTAAGAAAAAAAGAAGATTTGGTAAAAAAGTTACTGAAAAAAAATGCTAAGTAAAAAAAAAAAGTTTTAGCTGCAGATAGGAGCCGAAAGGTGTCAGGTTCTGGCAGATCCAGTTATATCGGATCTCACTATTCTCTCTTCCTTTCCCTCCACTGACAGATTAACCACAACCCTCAGGCTCCAAGCTATCAGTCATTGTTTACACCAGACCACACATCTCACAGTTGTGGCCGTCACTACATCACACGGGTCACAAACAAGTGCAGCTTTTCTTGAGTTACGGGATCCTTTAATAAATTCTCAAGGTATAGATCGGACTCAGATAAGAAGCAGATGGGGGGGGCACTGCCGGTGATGGGGGGACTGCCGGTGATGGGGGGGGGGGACTGCCAGTGATGGGGGGACTGCCGGTGATGGGGGGGGGGGGGGGGGACTGCCAGTGATGGGGGTCACTGCACTGCCTTAGTTTTTTTATTGCAATTTATATCTGTGTCCCCCCACCTCCTGGGTCCCCCCACCTCCTGTGTCCCCCCCACCTCCTGTGTTACCTCCCACCTCCTGTGTCCCCCCACCTCCTGTGTCCTCCTGTGTCGCCCCATCTCCTGTGTCCCCACCATCTCCTGTGTCCTCCTGTGTCCCCACCATGTCCTGTGTCCCCACCATGTCCTGTGTCCCCACCATGTCCTGTGTCACCCCATGTCCTGTGTCACCCCATGTCATGTGTCCCCACCATCTCCTGTGTCCTCCTGTGTCCCCACCATGTCCTGTGTCCCCACCATGTCCTGTGTCACCCCATGTCATGTGTCACCCCATGTCCTGTGTCACCCCATGTCATGTGTCCCCACCATCTCCTGTGTCCTCCTGTGTCCCCACCATCTCCTGTGTCCTCCTGTGTCCCCACCATGTCCTGTGTCACCCCATGTCCTGTGTCCCCACCATGTCCTGTGTCACCCCATGTCCTGTGTCACCACATGTCATGTGTCCCCACCATCTCCTGTGTCCTCCTGTGTCCCCACCATCTCCTGTGTCCTCCTGTGTCCCCACCATGTCCTGTGTCACCCCATGTCATGTGTCACCCCATGTCCTGTGTCCCCACCATCTCCTGTGTCCTCCTGTGTCCCCACCATGTCCTGTGTCACCCCATGTCCTGTGTCACCCCATGTCATGTGTCCCCACCATCTCCTGTGTCCTCCTGTGTCCCCACCATGTCCTGTGTCACCCCATGTCATGTGTCCCCACCATCTCCTGTGTCCTCCTGTGTCCCCACCATGTCCTGTGTCACCCCATGTCCTGTGTCCCCACCATCTCCTATGTCCCCCTGTGTCACCTCATCTCCTGTGTCCCCCCATCTCGGGTGTCACCCCATGTCCTGTGTCCCCACCATCTCCTGTGTCCTCCTGTGTCGCCCCATCTCCGGTGTCCCACCATCTCCTGTGTCCTCCTGTGTCCCCACCATCTCCTGTGTCCCCACCATGTCCTGTGTCCTCCTGTGTCCCCACCATGTCCTGTGTCACCCCATGTCCTGTGTCACCCCATGTCATGTGTCCCCACCATCTCCTGTGTCCTCCTGTGTCCCCACCATGTCCTGTGTCACCCCATGTCCTGTGTCCCCACCATCTCCTATGTCCCCCTGTGTCACCTCATCTCCTGTGTCCCCCCATCTCGGGTGTCACCCCATGTCCTGTGTCCCCACCATCTCCTGTGTCCTCCTGTGTCGCCCCATCTCCGGTGTCCCACCATCTCCTGTGTCCTCCTGTGTCCCCACCATCTCCTGTGTCCCCACCATGTCCTGTGTCACACCATCTCCTGTGTCCTCCTGTGTCGCCCAATGTCCTGTCACCCCATGTCCTGTGTCCCCACCATCTCCTGTGTCCCCCTGTGTCACCCCATGTCCTGTGTTCTCCTGTGTCCCCCCATGTCCTGTGTCACCACATGTCCTGTGTCCCCCCCATCTCCTGTGTCCTCCTGTGTCCCCCTGTGTCACCCCATGTCCTATGTCCTCCTGTGTCCCCCCACCTCCTGTGTCCCCCCATCTCCCGTGTCCCCCTGTGTCCCCCCACCTCCTGTGTCGCCCCATCTCCGATGTCCCCACCATCTCCTGTGTCACCCCATGTCATGTGTCCCCACCATCTCCCGTGTCCCCCTGTGTCCCCCCACCTCCTGTGTCGCCCCATCTCCTGTGTCCTCCTGTGTCCTCCCATGTTCTGTGTCACCACATTTCCTGTGTCCCCCCATCTCCTGTGTCCTCCTGTGTCCCCCTATGTCACCCCATGTCCTGTGTTCTCCTGTGTCCCCCCATCTCCTGTGTGCCCACCACCTCCTGTGTCCCCCCATCTCCTGTGTCCCCCCCATCTCCTGTGTCACTCCTTCCTTGGTGGGGTGGCCCTGTCTCATGTCCCAGGCTTTCACAACCAAGAGTGTGCGGCTCCTTCCCTGAGAGGTCCTCATAGGGTGGGGGCCGAGCAATAAGTTCATTAGCAGTCAGCGCTGCCAGCCACAAATTCCCGAGCCCCCCCCAGCTCATTAGCACTGGTGCTGAAACATACATATGTTCTTAATTAATAAGTGCTAATGAAGCCACGTGTGTCAGCAACATAGATAGTGAGTGAGAGGAATGGGGGGGAGGGGGCCAAGCGGCGCTAGGGAAAGACGATTATTTATATTTTATTTACTATTTATATTATTATTTCTGATTATTTATTCACTATTTATACTTTGATATTTATTTATCTATCTATTTATTTATATTTTATTTACTATTTATATTCAGACTTTATTCAAATTCTAATTACTCCGTCCCACAAGCAGCTCAGGCCGGACCGCTGCCGGGAAACAATTTGTTGTGCCTAATAATAATAATCCCAGGATGCACTCCTGATTGGATGATCCTCAATATCACTCCATAGACATCCAATGTTATTCTATGGACCCCAATGTCACTCTATAGACCCCAATGTCACTCTATAGACGCCCAATAACACCTTTAGACCCCAATGTCACCCCATTGACCCCCAATGACGTCTTTTAGACCCCAACGTCACTCTATAGACCCCAATGTTGCTCTATAGACCCCCTAAGTCTCTCTGTAGCCTTCAAATGTTACTCTATAGATCCCCACTATAAATCTTAAGACCCCAATGGCACTTTATAAACCCCAATGTCTCCATATAGACCCCAAATGTAGCTTTATAACCCCAATGTTTCTCTATAGATCCCCAATGTCACTCTATTGACCCCCAATGACACCTTTTAGACCCTAATGTCACTCAATAGACCCCCAATGATGTAGTTTAGATCCAACATCACTCTATAGACCCCAATGTTGCTCTATAGATCCCCACTGTCAGGGTCTAAAGGACACAACTTACAGAGGGGGGGGGGGAAGTATTTGCCCCCCTGCTGATTTTGAACGTTTGTCCTCAATAAATGACCAGTCTATAATTTTTTGATGGCCGGTGTATCAGTGAGAGACAAAATAACAAGAAAAACAAACAAACAAGAAAAACGCATGTCAGAAAAGTTATGAAATGATTTGCAGGTCAGTGAGGGAAATAAGTATTTGATCCCCCATCAATCAGCAAGATGTCTGGCTCCCAGCTTGGTGAGAAGGTGACAACATTTGGTGCGATTATTCGCAAATGGAAGAAACACAAAATAACTGCCAGTCTACCTCGGTCTGGTGCTCCATGCAAGATCTCACCTCGTGGAGTCTCAATGATCATGAGAACGGTGAGGAATCAGCCCAGAACTACACGGGAGGATCTTGTTAATGATCTCAAGGCAGCTGGGACCATAGTCACCAAGAAAACAATTGGTAATACACGGGAAGTACTGAAATCCTGCAGCGCCTGCAAGGTCCCCCTGCCCAAGAAAGAACATGTACGGCCCGTTTGAAGTGCCAATGACCATCTGAATGATTCAGAGGAGAACTGGGTGACAGTGTTGGGGTCAGATGTGACCAAAATCAAGATATTTGGCATCAACTCAACTCACCGGAAGGAATGCTGCCTATGACCCCAAGAACACCATCCCCACCGTCCAACATGGAGGTGGAAACATTATGCTTTGGGGGTGTTTTTCTGCTAAGGGGACAGGACAACTGCACCGCATCAAAGGGACGATGGACGGGGCCATGTAATGTCACATCTTGGGTGAGAACCTCCTTCCCTCAGCCAGGGCATGGAAAATGGGTCGTAGATGGATATCCCAGCATGACAATGACCCAAAACACACAGCCAAGGCAACAAAGGGGTGGCTCAAGAAGAAGCACATTAAGGTCCTGGAGTGGCCTAGCCAGTGTCCAGACCTTAATCCCATAGAAAATCTGTGGAGGAGCTGAAGGTTCGAGTTGCCCAACATCAGCCTCGAAACCTTAATGACTTGGAGAGGATCTGCAAAGAGGACAAAATCCCCCCTGAGATGTGTGTGCAAACCTGGGGCCAACTACAAGACACGTCCGACCTCTGTGATTGCCAACAAGGGTTTTGCCACCAAGTACTAAGATAAAAGGGTCAAATACTTATTGCCCTTTAAAATTATAGACGGATCATTTCTTTGTCAGGGAACAAACTTTCAAAATCAGCAGGGGATGAAATACTCTCTCCCCCCCCCACTGTATAAGGAGACTCCATGATAATAACAATCCCAGAATGCACTCCTGACTCATTAGCAGGAAATTTATGACACGGGGGAAGAAGTCCAATTTCCTTCCAAGTTTCCTGTATAATTGGGACAGATATACTAATGTTCTATAACTATCTTCTACTATTATCTCCTACTCAGATATTCTGAAAAAGAAAATGCCCGGGCCCCTTTAAGGGGTTGTGAGCCTCCATATTCCTTATGGTTTGTTTGTTCCAGTCCTTAGACTATTTATCCTGGACAGCACGGAATTAAACAGATTATGTGGCCCATTAATTTCCCTGTGTAAGCTCGATAAAAGCCGGCGTGTTGGAGGGCTGCCCACTCCATGACTTTGGGTGGTCTCTCTTTTAATGGGCTCTTTACCTGGCAGGGATCTCGGAGCTGTTAGACCGTGAGGTTTGGCCCGTATCCTCAGTGTGTGTCTTGAAGACGGCGTCCTGTGGGAATTAAGTATGGAAGAACCGCGGCCCACTGGACCAGACCATTAAATAGTTCTCCTGTTGGAACTGGCGTTGGCCGCCATGATGGTGACTTGAAACTATTTTCCACTATTTTCTGTGGTTGTGGCTTAAGATCCCTCTCCCTGGACTGTGAGACGTCTACTGATCCTCCAGCCAAACCAAGCACTGGAACAGACAATATGGCGGGTTACACACAGCGCAGTCTGATGATGGCGCCCATATATCGTTATTACGATAGTCCTCGTCAGTTGGATTATGGGAAATATTAGTAGAAAAATAACTTTAGAAATGTGGCCATTATGTTAATAATCTATATTATGTGTTTATAAAATGTAAACTTACCTCTCACACATATAACCTTCACCAAAGCATGATGGAGGCCTCCAGGCAGACATGTATTATGTCATTGTATTAGTACCTGTTACGGACTGGGGTCTATAGAGTGACATTATTGTAATGTTGTTCAGCCTTGTCCAACTCTCCATGACCTCATGGACAGCAACAAACCATGCTGATTCACTTGGTGATCATGGCAAAGATACTGGAGTAGGTTGCCAGATCCTTCTCCATTGGCCACAGCATACAGCTTCCTAGGTGGTCTCAATCCAAGTACTGACTAGGCCCATCTCTGCATGGCTTCAGGGTAGTGTGGCGTCATGGTTCCCTGACTTGGGATCAAACCCAGGTAAAACCGGTGAAAGCATTGAATCCTAACCACTGGACCACCAGGGAACCCAGAGTGACATTAGTACCTCTCTATATCTGACTGGGGGTCTATGTGGTGACATTAATTCCTCTCTATATCTGTCTGGGGGTATATAGAGTGACATTAGTACCTCTCCATATCTGACTGGGGTCTATAGAGTGACATTAGTAGCTCTCTATATCTGACTGGGGGTCTATAGAGTGACATTAGTACCTCTCTATATCTGACTGGGGGTCTATAGAGTGACATTAGTACCTCTCTATATCTGACTGGGGGTCTATAGAGTGACATTAGTACCTCTCTATATCTGACTGGGGGTCTATAGAGTGACATTAGTACCTCTCTATATCTGACTGGGGGTCTATAGAGGGACATTAGTACCTCTCTATATCTGACTGGGGGTCTATAGAGGGACATTAGTATCTCTCTATATCTGACTGGGGGTCTATAGAGTGACATTAGTACCTCTCTATATCTGACTGGGGGTCTATAGAGTGACATTAGTACCCTCCATATCTGACTGGGGGTCTATACAGTGTCATTAGTACCTCTCTATATCTGACTGGGGGTCTATAGAGTGACATTAGTACCTCTCTATATCTGACTGGGGGTCTATAGAGTGACATTAGTACCCTCCATATCTGACTGGGGGTCTATACAGTGTCATTAGTACCTCTCTATATCTGACTGGGGGTCTATAGAGTGACATTAGTACCTCTCTATATCTGTCTGGGGGTATATAGAGTGACATTAGTACCTCTCCATATCTGACTGGGGTCTATAGAGTGACATTAGTAGCTCTCTATATCTGACTGGGGGTCTATAGAGTGACATTAGTACCTCTCTATATCTGACTGGGGGTCTATAGAGTGACATTAGTACCTCTCTATATCTGACTGGGGGTCTATAGAGTGACATTAGTACCTCTCTATATCTGACTGGGGGTCTATAGAGTGACATTAGTACCTCTCTATATCTGACTGGGGGTCTATAGAGTGACATTAGTACCTCTCTATATCTGACTGGGGGTCTATAGAGTGACATTAGTACCTCTCTATATCTGACTGGGGGTCTATAGAGTGACATTAGTACCTCTCTATATCTGACTGGGGGTCTATAGAGTGACATTAGTATCTCTCTATATCTGACTGGGGGTCTATAGAGTGACATTAGTACCTCTCTTTATCTGACTGGGGGTCTATAGAGTGACATTAGTACCTCTCTATATCTGACTGGGGGTCTATAGAGTGACATTAGTACCCTCCATATCTGACTGGGGGTCTATACAGTGACATTAGTACCTCTCTATATATGACTGGGGTCTATGGAGTGACATTAGTACCTCTCTATACCTGACTGGGGGTCTATGCAGTGACATTAGTACCTCTCTATATCTGACTGGGGGTCTATAGAATGACATTAGTACCTCTCTATATGTGACTAGGGGTCTATAGAGTGACATTAGTACCTCTCTATATCTGACTGGGGGCTATAGAGTGACATTAGTACCTCTCTATATCTGACTGGGGTCTATAGAGTGACATTAGTACCTCTCTATATCTGACTGGGGGTCTATAGAGTGACATTAGTACATCTCTATATCTAACTGGGGCCTATAGAGTGACATTAGTACCTCTCCATATCTGACTGGGGGGGCTATACAGTGACATTAGTACCTCTCTATATCTGACTGAGGGTCTATAGAGTGACATTAGTACCTCTCTATATCTGATTGGGGGTCTATAGAGTGACATTAGTACCTCTCTATAC